>APFE030243337.1:0-54802 GCA_000404065.3 Pinus taeda
ACCATCGATGAAACCATGCATGCGATGAGGGGGAAATCCAATTCGAACTGTGAGGCCAGTGCCTCACCATCTGATCCCTTCGAGGATCCCTTCTTGGATTTCTTCTGTGGACAATTCGTAGCATAATGGCCCACCTCATGACAATGAAAGCATCTCACTTTCGACTTTTCAATCTTCTTCCCACCATGGGAAGAACTGGATTTGGAATGGGACACCTTCCCTTTCCCTTTCCTCACCTTACTCGCTAAGGCTATATTTTCTTCATCATCTTGCTTTGATGAAGATCCATCTCTGGTGCTTCTTATTATCTCCTCCAACATCAGATCCGACCAAAGTCGTTCCCAATCTGGTAGTTTCTCTCTTCCATTTACTGAGTCTTAGTAGCTATGCTAGCTCTTAGGAAGACCGAGGAGAGAAAGACTCACCATGTCTAAGGACAGCAAGACTCACCATGTCATCATCGACTGTAATGATCCCTGCACTTCCAAGTTCATCCCTGGAGGTGGTGAGATTTTTTAGATATGTAGAGATCGTGTCGCCCTTTTCACACTTGATTTTCCGAAGCTTGTGTTTCAGCGCCAGCTTCCTCTGATCGCTACTGTTCTGATGTAGATCCTTCAATGTTTTCCACATTGAAAACAGTGTCTCCTTCCCATGGAGACTTGATAATATGTGGTCTCAAACTCCCTCCAGAAGGATTCTCCTTGCTCTAGCCACACATTTCTTCTATGCTGCCAATTCTTGGGCATTAGCTGTTGCTGGCTTAGGGACTTCTTGATCAATAAAGTCCTTTAGACCATTGTCCTCTAATACCACTTCCATGCGATCCTTCCAGGCTATATAATTCGAGCTGCCATCAAGGACATACTTGAGTCTCAAACCGTTGAGCGCCATAGATGAAATTTAAGATGTGATAAGAATTCCAATTCTATAATCAGGAACTTCAAACTTTGAACTTATCCCTTCTTGTATACTGTTCTTTGCTTTGATCACCTTTGCTCTGATACCATGTAGAATCTACCACTGTAGATCACCAAATAATGCAATATACTAAAGCAAAATACTTGATCTACTTCTACAAACAAACTTGCAAAAGCTTAATCAATTTTGAGAAAGATCAAATAGAACACATATAACATAGAATGAGAAATCAATCACATATGAACACAGAAGAATACTCTAGGGAAAGCCATAGCTAAAAAACCTGCTATCTGTATTATCATACAAGCGGAAATATCTCAGGATTACACAAAGCTTTAGCTCACAAGCTATCCAACTCTCAGTACAATCCCTCAATGCTAATGATAGACTGAATAGACACAACATATGCCTTCCCTCAGTCCTCCAAGCCTCCTATTTCCTTGCACAGTTTCTCCTGGGTCCTCTAGCTGCCACCTATGTGAATTGAACTCTCACACAACTCATCAAACCCAAAAGTAATTGCACAATCTCCAAGGAATGAATTCCTTTTGCATGCAAGAGATATTCTCAATGGAATATTCCTAAAATTGATAGTACACTCTCCCATCATCTGATCTCAACTGGGTCTCTGACTGAACTGGCATTCATGAGTTATTTATGAGAGAATATTCAGTTATTTGAAGTGCAATAGTTACATGCATGCATGCATTAACTAATTAAACTCGCAATCAGTTCCACGAACTATTGGAACTAATCTAACTGGACTTAACTCAGTTAACTGAGCTAACTAATTACAACTCAAAGTACAACTCATCCTGATCTCCTTAATCAAAGGATAACTTCCTCAATCAAAGGGGAAACTGTTGCATGTCTTCACATTGACTTCGTTTTTGATTTTCTACAACTAATTAACTCAAGATGAATTAATTAATTATTTTACAAACAACTGCTAAGATCAAATTAAAATTTTAATTCTCAATTTTAGTTCAGGGACTAACTAAACTTGGAATGTATCCCGAAATGCTATTTTTAGCATTTCTTGTTGCTATTTTCAACAGATTCCCTCTCGTGCTTTTGTTCACATTAGGTTTCCCACCAGTCCTTGACATGTGGGGCGACTTTGAGGAGTGCAAAAGTAATATTTTCCCGATTGGAAAAGTCATGAGATGAAAAATATCCTTCCAACAGATTTAACCATCTATCTACGATGTTTTCATCTATCTTGCCTTCAAATATGGGAATGTTAAATTTAACTTGTACCTTAAAAGGAGTGGCGCCTCTAAAGTGACTATTGGATAAAGATGTGTCGTTTGTGGGTAGTTGTCGAAGGATCTGGGCAAAGTTATCCAACATCACTTTCCTTTGTTGCTTGAGGGCTTCCTCAAGCGATATTTTGAAAGGATCTCCTACCCCTTTGTCTTTATTTTCTTCCACCATGGGAGGTCGTTAGTGTTTGTGAGGCTGGGCTTGCAAAGCTTCAACCAATTCAATCCCTAACTCCTTATACCCTGACCCCGTTGGGGACATGCAAAGAAAAGAAGAGAAAGAGAAAACCACTATGATACCAGTGATCCAAAATTATGCAAGATCACAACAAAATACAGATATACACATAAACACAGAGATGCAATAGAAATAAAACTTCATTTCATTAATATCAAAGAACTGAAATATTCTTACATACAGAAATGGAAAGAAACTAGTTTAGGCGATGGTCGCTTATCTCTAAGAAGAGATGTGGTGGCTACATTCCTATGAACTATGTTACAATGAGGCTCAAGGGCCTTTTTATTATTGAACAATAAGGGAAAACCCTAAACAACCAAAACCCTAACCCTAGGAGATGGAATGCCAAGAGTTGGTGGGCCTCCTCAGGGTTAGTTGGGCAGCCAACTTCCCGGGGTTGTAACTTGGTCATATTATCTCTGTTTGGCATGTATGATAACTTGTTGGAAATATTTGTCTAAGTACTATAGGAATTTCCATAGGCTCATAGCCAAGCTTGCTGCGGACCTCAAAGAAACACCGTTTAGGGGGTCAAAACTACTCTGAAAGTTTAGGACCCAAAAAGCTACTAAAAATAGTAAATTCTTAGTATAAACAAGGAAATTGATGAAACCAACTGGAGGTCTAAGTGGAATAGGTGGGTGGACACTAACATCCACTTGGATCAGGGATCTTTTCCCTAATGTGTTGTGGTTTCTATCTTTTTTTCTTTCCCCCCTTTCCACTTATTATTTCCCTATTTGGAAGCTTCTTGGTTTTCCTTCTACTTGAACCCACTTGATTACCTTTTCTTTTGGACTATGTTTTCTAGGTACTATGCCTATACATAAGCCTCATCCACCATTTTGGGTTTAAAAAACATCACTTACTTCCATAAATGGCTATGTAGAGCCCCCATATACTTGAGGAGAATGTCTAGGTTCTTTGAGGAGATACCTAACATTATCACCATCTTCCTAAATTATGTGGTGTACTCCTATAAACTCTGCCGCTATCTTTGCCCGGAGTAATACCACTAGATCCATTGGTCCTCTACATACCCGATAGGGTAGAACTGTGACTTTATGAGAGTTTTGAAATCCTCCCACTTAATCACTAGAGGATCTCACTCTAACCTTAGGATTTTCATGTGGCATTCCCACTATGTCATGGCATGACCCTTTAATTTTAGACAATAAAATGATAATTTTTTTCTTCTATGTAGTGAACACTAAAAATAAACCTCTAATTGTTGCAACCAATGAATTAACTTCAAGCATCAATCTCACCTTGATATGGCTTGATGTTAACCTTCACTTCCATATTGAACAAGGATTGTAAATGGTTCATGATACTCAAATTGGGTTGTTTCTTTTTAGGTTTTTTCTTATACTCCCTTTCTAGCTCTTCTTGATCCCCCTATTTCCCCTATAACCTAACCTTTGAGTTGGGACATTTGTATTCTTTGATTCCAAAATTGTTCACCAGAGCCACCATAAGGAGATTCATGTTATGGCTTATTTCTATAACATGTTCTTCCAACATTGAGAACCTCTACTCTACTAGATCTTGAGAGTTATTAATAGAATTATTGGCCATGTCTGGGGTTTTATGAATTTTTTCTTAAACTAAATTGGATCCCACATAACTTCCCAAAAAATACCCAAAGACACCATCTGTAACACCAATATGGTCCATAAATGCCACGGATATTCCATTAAATAGTTTGTCACAACAAATCTACTAAAGATATAATGAAAATATGAAATCTGCACTATGAGGGTTAATTTTTTGTTACATTTTTGGATTCATTAATTACTATGTTATGATTATGCATGCAACAGATAAAATATGGAAAATGAAAAGCAACAAAATAAACACTTACAAACAACAAAGAGCATAAGATATGATATGGGAAACCCTTACAAGAGAAAACTTAGTTGAAAGGTGAGGTTGCTCTGCTCCTGCTTTCTCTTAATGGAAATGGATGCAAGTACAAATAAGTTATACATGTGGCTCGTGGGATGCTACGATACCAAAATCATCTTTGTTTTCTCTCTCTCTATCCACTCTTAGCTAATATTCCCATCTATGGAACAAAATGTATTCAAATAGAATGGAACACCTTTTCCTCCTAGTGGTCTGGTTATAACATCCCAATAGCCAAATAATGGTTAAGTTTGACTCCTTCAACTGTTAACTAGAGTTACAATATTGACTCTTCTAGATTCTTTTTCATCATGATAATGTGGATTTCTCCTTGCCATTGAATAATGGGGAGTAACATGGTGCCCTCTTGAATTAGGGTGGTCAAAATAGGAAGGTCAACTTCTAGGTGGCATAACTTTTGTATATAGACTCTATTTCATGTCTTTATTGCATCATTTGAAAGCTATATCTATGTAGAATAGTGCTAACAAGCCGCAAGGGTTAGCTCAGTTGGTCAAAATCAGTGCCTCGCCATCGAAAGGCCACAGGGTCCAATCTCCCCGAAGCCCTTGGGGTTAGGCCTTGCTAGTGGGCCGTGGGGCTAGATTCCCTTCGGGGTCGATAAACCCAGATTTTTCCATGGACGTAGTGCCACCCGTTGACCATGGTGTCCGTGAACCACAACCTCAAAAAAAAAAAAATAGTGCTAACAAATATGCCACTTAAGCCAAAAAAAATTGAGCCCCCCTAAAAAGATAAATAATGCCTCAAACCACTTCCAAAAGGTTTCAAACCCTGATTTGTCAAACTATGATTTACTAGAAAAATTTTGTCTTGTGAGTTGAATGCTCAAATTTTTCCACTCTAAAAGCATCAAGATGGATAAAAACTAATATAATGATCCAATCTAGATTAGTAGATGTGGGTTAGGGGGTTTTGTAGGTATTAGAGGATATAAAAAGGGGTACTTGGTAAAAATAGGGAATAGATATATATATATATAATATATATAATATATATAATAATATATATATATATATATATATATATATTACATGGGGTCTTCCACTTAATCAACTTGTTACGTAGCGCCTTCATTCATGGGATATCCCATGAATGAAGGCGATAAGTCACAAGTTGACTAAGTGGAGATCCCATAGATAAATTTTGGACCTACATTAGAATATATCGGGTAACCAAGCCACCACATTTATTAAGTAAATTTTGTCTTGAATGGGATAGGAATAAGATAAGCTTCTTATCAAAAAAATTTACATGATGTTAATGAATCTTTGAGTAAAGCTCATAACAAATATTGTCCTACATATCCTCTATAGAAAGGAATTTATGGCCTAAAGAATTCTAACTTTGCTAAAATTGAGGATAATGCCATAAAATAGTATAGTTTCAAAGAGCACAAATTTAGGGGACATGACCCAAAGTTAATAATTGAATAACTTGTTAAGGAAGTGGAATTTATATGACGATATGCACATTAGGATTGGGAGGAAAAAAGAGTAATGGAAGTTCAACAAAGAAAATCATTGCTACAAAAGATAGAAAAAAAAATAAGAAAAAAAACGTAATTCAAAACTACTAACGACATTGCCAAGAACACACAAGAGGAAGTTGTTAGAAAATTAGAACAAGAAGTTAAGTGACAGGTTGAAGTTGAAAAGTTATAATAAGAGATTGAAGCTTCCAAGGTTGAGAAAGAAATATTGATTAATGAGATGACAATCAAATAAAGACAAGAAGTAGAGGCAATATTGGAAGAAGAGAAGAGAAGAGAAAAGAAAGATGAAGTAAATGTCAAGGTTAAACATTGGAGAAAACGACAACAAGAAACATTAAAAGGTATGCTTGCAGCAATTGAAGTAGGACGAAGCAATTGAAGTAGGACCAATTAAGGAAGCTTATGCTCCTCAAAGTTTTACAAGAGTGAATACATCTAAATTGGTTACTAATGGAAGTATACTTGCACCTGCTCCTTTGGATATAGCAAACTTTGATAATTTCACATTTAATTAAAAAAAAAAAACTAAAGTATTAAAACAATCACATAAGAGGAAAAATATAGCTACAAATTAGGAGATAATACTAAATATAGCTACAAACAATGAGATAATATTAACTTTTAAAACTTTAGTATATAACAATATTAAATATATATATTATTTTCTATTTAGAGTATATTATATTTTTATTTTAAAAAGACACGCGTTTCAACTCCATATTAAACATGGCCATAGTAATTAGAGAATTCCACAATAATTCATGTTATTATAAATTTCAATTTCTTTTTTTTCAAAAATAAAATTAATAAGATATTATTTCTAACTCTTAACCATTAATCCAACCCATAATTAAAAAAAAATTCTTATAAAAAAGCTTCAGCACTAATTTACTCTCACGGCTCTCTTTAATTCCTGATAAAGATTCCCATCCAGAACATTTTTCGTTTTACACAATACTATTCAGAAACTCTGTAACAATACTCATATATCTACACAAAGCCATGTGGTGACCCTATTTCCCTGTTTCAAAAGCCATGTAGTTGTCCTATTTCATTGATGGCAAACTCATTTTCAGGATTTTTGAAAATTTCTTACATTAACACTAAAATAAATGAAAGCGTGTTTCAAGGCAACAAAAGAAATTCAAGATGATGGCCAGTGCAAAAATAAAATTGCATGAAATCTCAAATACACACTGATCATCTTAAATGCAATTCCATTATGGTAAATGATACAGCATTATTCTTGAATGCTGGAGTTTTCCCTGATTGATTACTATATTGCTATATTTTTCAATTCTTATTGGTGAGATCTCCTCACTGTAAATTACTAATACAGGTCACTGTAACAAGCTTTCCACATAAAATGGTGAGTACATGGTTGCAGAGGTGAATACATCGGTTGTGGTCGAGATTTTTCTACCATTTTCTTCATGCCTATCACCCTCTCCATCTCCCAGTCAAATTTCACTGCATCTACATTCTTATCGTCTTCCATTTTATTTTTATGGCCCTCGTCTTCCCCCCTCCATTGTTGTTGCCTCCACAGACACAACGGCATAGGAATAAAGGGAAGGCGTTCAGACAAGTTTCGACATGTGCCAACCAAAACCAATTCACACAAGCAGATATACAGAAGCATAAACGGAACATTGATTACCTATACAAGGAGACAATCAGAGATTATGTAAAAAATGGCTTCTGGGAGAAGGCGTTGAAAATGTATTATCAAATGCAACGGACGGGCATAAACACTGACAAGTCGGTATTTCTTTCTGTGATCAAAGCATGCGGCAGCTTATCAGATCTCCAAGCAGGCAGGAAGATTCATGAAGACATCATAGCAAAGGAATTTGAATCGGATGTTTTTGTGGGTACTGCGCTGGCTTCAATGTATGCCAAATGCGGGAGTTTAGAGAATGCACGCCAAGTGTTTGAAAGAATTCCTGAACAAAATGTTGTGTCATGGACTGCACTAATTGCCGGTTATGCCCAGAATGGCCATCCAAATGAAGCCTTTGCTTTTTTCAATGAAATGCAAGTGCAGGGTATAAACCCCAATTCGTTCACCATAGTTAGTGTTCTGCGAGCGTGTGCTGATTTATTCTTTCTGGATCAAGGTAAGGCGATCCACAGTTATGCGATGAGAAGAGGATTTGAATCTGATGTTGTAGTAGGCACTGGGCTTGTGGACATGTATACAAAATGCGGGAATGTTAACATTGCTCGCAACTTGTTTGAGAGAATGCCTACTCAAAATGTTGTGTCATGGACTGCAATAATTGCTGGCTTTTCCCAGAATGGTTACCCACATGAAGCGTTCGCATTCTTCAATGAAATGCAAGTCCGGGGAATAAAACCCAACTTAGTCACTATAATTAGTGTTCTGCCTGCGTGCGCTGATTTATCGGCGCTGGAACATGGTAAGCAGATCCACTGTTATGCGATAAAAAATGGGTTTGAATCTGATGTTGTTGTGGTTAATGGGTTTATGAACGTTTATGCCAAATGTGGAAATGTTGACATTGTTCACAAACTATTTGAAAGAATGCCTAAACGAGATCTTGTGTCATGGACTGCAATAATTGCTGCTTATTCCCAGAATGGCCACTCCCATGAAGCCTTGGCATTCTTCAATAAAATGCAAGTCCATGGAATAAAACCTGACCCAATTGCTCTAGTTTGTGTTTTACCTGCATGTGCCCATTTATTGGCTCTGGAACAAGGTGAGCAGATCCATGGTTATGCTATAAAAAATGGATTTGAATCTGATGTTGATGTGGTCAATGGGTTTATAAACATGTATGCCAAATGTGGGAATATTAACATTGCCCACAATCTGTTTGAAAGAATGCTTGAACGAGATGTTGTGTCATGGAATGCAATAATTGCTGCTTATTGCCAGAATGGACAACCCCATGAAGCCTTGGCATTCTTCAATGAAATGCGAATCCAGGAAATAAAACCCAATTCAATCACCATGGTAAGTGTTTTGCCCGCATGTGCTCATTTATTAGCCTTGGAACAAGGTAAGCAGATCCATGGTTATGCAGTAAGAAGTGGATTTGAGTCTGATGTTGTTGTCGTCAATGGACTTGTAAACATGTATGCCAAATGTGGGAATGTTAACATTGCCCACAAACTGTTCGAAAGAATGCCGGTACGAGATGTTGTGTCATGGAATGCAATGATTTTGGCATATGGAATTCATGGACATGGTGAGGATGCTGTTGCCCTTTTTTCCCAAATGCAGCAGACAGGCACAAAGCCAGATCATATCACCTTCACTGCTATTTTGACTGCCTGCTCACATGCAGGGTTAGTTGACCAGGGCTGGCAATACTTCAAGTGCATGAAGTCGGATTATGGCCTTGCACCTGAGCTGGAGCATTATGCATGCTTGGTTGACCTTCTTGGGCGTGCAGGTCATCTGGATGAAGCACATGACATTATCAAAAAGATGCCATTAGACCCTGGCGCAGATGTGTGGGGGGCCTTGCTTGGAGCCTGCAGAATTCACTACAATGTTGAGGTTGGAGAAGCAGCAGCAAAACACCTTTTTGAATTAGAACCAAACAATGCCGGATATTATGTACTGTTGTCAAACATCTACGCTGAGAAATGCAGATGGGAGGATGTAGTAAAGTTGAGAACAATGATGAAAGAGAGGGGAGTGAAAAAGCAACCAGGATGCAGTGTTGTTGCAGTGCATAGAGGAGTTCATATATTCCTCATGGGAGACAGAACGCATCCTCAATCTGAAAAAATTTATGCAACGTTGGATACCTTGTATCAGAAAATGAAAAAGGCAGGTTATGTGCTGAACACAAATCTTGTGCTGCATGATGTGGAGGGGGAGGCTAAGGAAAACATTCTATGCAGTCATAGCGAAAAGCTAGCCATTAGTTTTGGTATTATCAACACAAGCCCAGGCACCCCCATCCTTGTAATGAAGAATCTTCGTGTGTGTAGTGACTGCCACAGTGCCACTAAGTTTATCTCTAAGATTGTTGGGCGAGAAATTATTGTGAGAGATGCAAACAGATTTCACCATTTTAAAGATGGATTGTGTTCTTGTGAAGATTATTGGTGATGCTAGTTGAACCAAGCAATGAATGTGTTTATGCTTTCAAATTAATTTGTTACATACCATTCCTTTTCTAGGTAGAGTAGAACATATGCAGAAAGAGAAACGTCTATTAACTTAGACTGGGGTAGTATTTTTATATGATGATAAGTTCAGGCATAAAAAAGGTACGGCTTTAAACAAACACAATACTGTGGAATTGTGTGAAATAATTGACAATAGTACATTATGGAAGTATATTCTGTAATATATTTAAAATATGTAGCCTACCCTGATTTTTGTGTATTTGGTGCCTTTATAAATCTAGGATCCATAAAAGAGGGACTTGTAGCCCACTTACTTCCACACAGATCCTCTGTGGAAGTTTGTTAATAATCTATGTTCTCTTTGCTCTTCTAATGGTTGCAAGGCCTTCCCTGGGGTGAAACCTATATGCAACAACCAACTGGAAACCCCTCTGTGCTATATCCCTTAGCAAGTAGATGAGGATGCAATGTTTGTTGGCTTCAAAGCCCGGTTTTGTTGCTAAGGTGCCGACGCCAATCAACTCACGTTATCATAAAGAGTTCTCTCTTAAATTGGTTTAAAAAGTAACATTTTTCAACAACTGTTTTCAAGATATAGTTATCTTAAATATTATATGCGCAAGCATTTGGTAGCTGTAAACCAAAAAGAATCCACCATATCAAAAAGCAAGACAAGTGAAGAATCAGACTTGAGTGTTAAAAAATATCTGCCAAAGAACTGATGAATGAACGGGGAAAACTGACACAATGAGCATCGATAGTGTAATAGGCAGCAAGGTTTAGCACAGGGGACCACAATGACTAAGAATTAATAAGGCATGATATACTGCCCAGGGTCTATCACCATATCTAGCAATTGATATTTGGGATGTAACTTCTGATCAATTACAAAATTAGCCACTTCCTTGACGATTCTGTTATTTTGAGTCCTTTACCTGGAAGAGAATTACCAGTCAATTATGTTTTTACTGGTCAAGAAACCATTGGTAGTATCCTTCTAGGGCATCTACCAAAGTCCACCTTATATCCATCTCATTGGCAACACGTTGAAAAAATGACCTCATCACCATCTTCTGCAAATTTTCGAAAGTTATTATTTCCAAGCTTCATGGATTCTTCTTGTCCCGTGCTGAACTCTAATAAGGAAATAAAACTTTCAGCTCAGACCCACTCATGGTTCCCAATCTTAACAAATCTCCAGGCCACAAATTACAACTATTGACAATATGATGTGCAAGTTGTTGTTCAGTGGTCTACTATAGGTGTTTAAAGTTGCTCTTACAAATAACTGAACACTTGTCTTCCTCAGCTGGTTTAAAGGCAACCTCTAAAGGAATATTACAGGTCCTTCAACTTTTCCTAGTTAGATAGGGTAGGGACCGTTGAAATATGTAACTAGGTTCGGTCTTCATAATGACATATGTAATCGTGATTTGATGTATTTAATGAAAAGAGAAAAATAAATTTATTATTTGTATTACTAAGGCATTGGTTTCATGCTCAAGGGAAATTTATTTTTATGCCAAGCACCCATTGAGTGTTTTTAAGTTTATCATAAAGTCAATTGAGTCATTGTCATGTATTGAAGACCCATCTGGTCATGTTACATATTGTAAAGAAAATTTATTTGAGTCGAAATAGAGTCAAAAGACCTTCCAAGACCTCGTCATGGCACAAAGATCAAGTCGGCCTAAAGAGGTCAATTTGTACCCCTCACAAGCCTATAAATAAGAAGGAACTCGACCTCTTTTAAACACTCACTCAAGAAAGTTTGATCTCCTCAAGATAGAAGCCGGAAAAGAACGAAGGAGGAGAAGAACAAGTTCGAAGTTTGGACCTCTCTCTCTCTCTCTCTCTCTCTCTCTCTCTCTCTCTTGTTAGGGTTTCTACAGTCACTGGGCAAGACAAAATTATGAAGCTATATCGAAGTTGTGAAGCTACATCGAAGTTGTGAAGTTGCAAGGTTGAAGCTGTGAAGCTACAAGGTTGAAGTTGTGAAACTACAAGGTCAAAGTTGTGAAGTTGCAAGGTCAAAGTTGTGAAGCTGCTTCTAGGTCGAAGTTGTGAAGCTACTAGGCCGGAGTTGTTGAAGATGCATAAAGGTCGAAGTTGCAGAGTTTGTTATTGGGGTCGAAGTTGTTAGAGAAGTCACTAGAAGGTCGAAGTTTGTTGTTGGAAGTCATTCAAGAAAGAAAAAGTTGACTTGGTCTTGGAAAGTTTTGGTCAAGGGTCACAGGTCTTGGAATTCGTCAATTGAAGTGCTATAAGAAGAGAAGAATTTTGGTGTGTTTTCTTTTTAGTTGGAGAGGTTTTGGCCTTGGTTGATCACCTACATCTTGTGTCCTATTGTCTCACTGTTCATTATGATTTGGTGATTGTTTGATGATAAAGAACACTAATAATAATAAAGGAAAGAATAAGTTAATCAAGTAAAGTAAAAATACATTACAAGCAGTTACCAAAGTAAGAGAAACCACGTAATCTAGCTGCCCTAGATTTCTCAACTTGGTTTCAAAGCTAAGGTGACTACATCAAGGAAGGGCAACACGAAGAAGGATTACTCTAGGGCGGAAGTATAAAGAGATCATCTTGGAAATATCAAGAGCATCAATCATAAAAAAGGACTAACCCTCTCATCATATTGAAATAGAATAACTAAGAGCATCAAAGAAGACCTCAAAACCCTAGCTCATCCAAAGGAGGGTTCCTCACTTGAAGCATTCTTGGGAATCTCACACATCCTACAATCATTATCACAAGGAGGGAAACGCGAAGCACTTTTAGGTATGTTTTTTTGGGATATATTCTTCACTTGTGCAAAGTATTAAGACATCCTTCTGCAACAAGAAGTATCATATTGCAACCACCATCAAGGATCAATTTCTATGCCAACAAAAGTCTCCTTTGCAAGCCAAAATAACAAGAAAAAGAAGTCAAGTAAAGTGAAGTAGAAAGGAAGCAAATTTGTCCATCTTCTAGCCACATGTGTGAACTAGGGTTATTGCAGAAAAGCTTGAAATTGCGAAATTGCTACATCAAGCCGAAATTCTGAAGAAGGGCCAAGATTTGAGGTTGTGAAACAAGTTTAACTAGTGTTGTCTTGAAGGAAGAAAAGCAGGAAAAAGCATTGTCATCATCATCAAGGAATCAATGTGATATCCCTTTTAGCCAAGGATCACTCTTGAAGAAAGACATCTTCACCAAGAAGACATCTTCTATTATCTATATCATCATCAAAATCAAGAAGGAATCAAGCTGAAAATTTCATCATCTAGGAGTATCTTCACTTTACAAGTAAGTATTTTTATATCTATATCTGAATATGTCAAAATGACTTCATATTTCAAGGACAACAACAAATTGGTTGTGTCATCAAACTTTCTTGCATGGAAGAAGATGATAGATTTGATCCTCATAGAAAATGAAGTCGTTGGTCATGTTAAGGGTTTAATTGTCGAACTACCGAAAGAATAAGCTCAAGCTTTACAAGATGAAGATATCAAAAGAAGAAGGAATAGCCTCATACTTTATGAGGCTGTCAGATAAGAGACCAACTCCAAGAATTGGGAGAAATAATGTCTGGCAAGGAAATTACTACCATAGTACTCAATACACTACCAGAGGAATGGGGCAACTTCACATCAAACATCTATGGGAAGAAGGAAGCTACTCCATCAATGAACTATGGTCATTGTGCAAAATCGAAGAAACCAGGTTGAGGGAAAAAAACGATGAAGGATCAAGCGAGCAAAGCTCAAGCATTTGCTGCCATGGCTAGAAGAAAATGGAAGTTTGGTAAGCTTGGTCCTAAAAAAAAAAAATACATGTCGAAGGTTCATCAACGTGGGCACTACAAGAGAGATTGTCCAAAGATCAAAACAACAACAAAAGAGGAAGGGAAGAAGTCCATATTGCTGAAGAAGTGGAAGAAGTTGAAAAGAAGAAATCTAAGGAGGAAGTAAAAGATCTCTACTGTGATTGAGATAGTCTTCCTCACCTAGTTCTTTTCTAGTTTTCGTTTCAACTTTTCTATTCTAAAGTATAACTACCATGGTAGGAATCATTAGAAGCATGATATGATGCATAATATTAAGAGATGGCATCATAGAAACATATGATTGAAAACAAGAGCTCATGACATCATCATAAAAAAGCATGAAAGATAACTGAAATAGAATTCTATGGATGCCACCTATAGAAGTATGTAGCTCTTGGTAACCTCATTAGAAGCATAAGTAGTGCATATGAGAAAAACAAAGTCATCTAGTTTAAAGGTCATTATACATCATTCAAAAGGAGCATTTGCAGGATGATGATAATTAAGATCCTCCGATGGAATCTTCATTGGAAGGTTCACCTTTTGGAAGAAGAAAGTGTGTCGCGAGAATTCCAACTTCTATGATATTCATGGGATGACGATATGATGTCAAAAGAAGTGTAGCAGGTCAAGGGATTGAAGTTCTTTCAATCAAGGAAGCTACCAAAAGAAGTCTAGATGACCAAAAGAAAGAGATGAGGTATGTATGCTTGTACTCGATAAAATAGAGACATGTCATATGGTTGCAGATATCATGAATGAGTTCTCTACCTCAAGAGAATGATCAAAAGAAATAATTTCCTCTTGTGAAAGGATGCACGAAGGTATGGTTCACACATTGACTAAACGAAATCAACATATTATGTCCTTATATGAAATATGAGGTGGTTGACAAAGTTAAAGGAATTATGATTGGAAGTTCTTGGGAGGAAATGTGTGAATAAAGAAAGGAAGAGATCATGAAAAATGCAACTATGGAGAAGGCAATCAACATCCAAAGGACTAGGAGATTTGACTATGATATCTTCATTGAAAGATATGAAGATTTAGATAAACTTTGAAAAAGAAAGAGACCCTTGATATTGTATATCTTTTTGGAGATGTGTCAATATATATGCATGATGTTGATGCAAAGAAGGAGATGTCATGATGAAAGACCATCACAAAGGTATTTTTGATTTAATTTTCATCTTTTATTTTTGAATAATATGTGGATGGGCTAATGTAGGGCTACCACAGGAAGAGTTGTAGATGTCATCTACAACTGACACTCATGTGGTAGGATGAAAGATCCTAAAAGGAACATGATTTGAAGAAGGTAACAAGGCATGAAGGAAAGGCCAAATATGGACTAATGGATCACTTTCCAATGAAAGAAAGGATGACATGACTGACATAATTCATGAATGAAAGTGATGGATGGTCGATGCCCTACGAAGAATCCCAAAAAGATGAAGACTCTTGAATAAAGAAAACTAAGTTCATGACATCAAAAGGAGGAGCTCTTCAAGCCGATGGTTGTCCCATGATCTCCACCTAAAGAGACGTTGGGAGCAAGTCCCTACTCAAGAGGGAGCTTGGACAAGTCCTTGATTAAGAGAGAGATTAGGTACATCCCTTTTATGGAATGGGTTGGTCATCCTTGGTTAAGAGGGAGTGACATATATGGTTCTCTACTTCATGTGTCATGCACTAGACCAAGACTAACAACTGCAAGTCTTAGTGAAGGCCATGGGAGAGATAAACACATCATTCTTGTCTTCACCTGGGAAGATAGAATGAAGGATTGGGTAAGAATATGGCATTTGATATTATTTGAGGATGTGGTAGGGCATCCAAGATAAGAATAGTTGTAGAGGACCGATATTCTTTGAGGACTAGGAATCCAATATACAAATAGTCCTTGTGGAACATACTCTAAGAGAACTCGGGTGGGGTATGTTCCAAGAGCAACAATGATAAGGGTGTCTATAAATCATTGGTCTCACCAACATTGTGCTTTGATCTTGTGGAGAGATAGAGTTGTTAGTCAAGTCATTTCTATCTGACAATGTTGGATGATATGATGTTATACAGATGGGTTACCAATCTGACTCTTCTTATGAGAATTCTTCAGATTGAGAATGTCCAAGTACCTTGTATGGATTATGAATATCTCTCTAGTTAAGAGCGAGCGTTGAAATATGTAACTAGGTTCAGTGTTCATAATGGCATATGTAATCGTGATTTTATGTATTTAATGAAAAGAGAAAAATAAATTTATTGTTTGTATTTTTGAGGCATTGGTTTCATGCTCAAGGAAAATTTATTTTTAGGTCAAGCACCCCAGGGAGTGCTTCTAGGTTTGTCATACAATCAATTGAATCATTGTCATGTATTGAAGACTCAATTGGTCATGTTACATATTGTAAAGAAAATTTATTTTAGTCAAAATAGAGTCAAAAGACCCTCCAAGACCTCGCCATGGCACAAAGATCAACTTAGCCTACATGAAGGACAAGAGAGCAATTCGTAACCCCTCACAAGCTTATAAATAAGAAGGAACTCGACCTCATTTGGACACTCACTCAAGAAAGTTTGATCTCCTCAAGATAGAAGTCGAAAAAGGACAAAGAAAGAGAAGAAGAACAAGTTCAAAGTTTTGGGCCTCTCTCTCCCTCTCTCTTTTGTTATGGTTTCTACAGTTACTGGGCAAGATGAAATTCTGAAGCTACATTGAAGCTATGAAGCTACATCAAAGATGTGAAGCTGCATTGAAGTTGTGAAGCTGCAAGGTTGAAGATGTGAAGCTGCAAGGTCAAAGTTGTGAAGTTGCAAGGTTGACACTGTGAAGTTTCTTCTAGGTCAAAACTGTGAAGATGCTAGGTCGAAGTTGTTGAAGATGCATCAAGGTCGAAGTTGCATAGTTTGTTGTTGGGGTCAAAGTTTCCGGAAGGTCAAAGTTTGTTGCTGGAAGCTGTTCAAGAAGGAAAAGGTTGACTTGGTCTTGGAGGGTCTTGGTCAAGGGTCATAGGTCTTGGAATTCATCAATTGAAGTTCTATAAGAAGAGAATAATTTTGGTGGGTTTTCCTCTCAGTTGGAGAGGTTTTGGCCATCGCTAATCACCTACATCTTGTGTCCCATTGTCTCACTGTACTTTATGATTTAGTAGTTGTTTGATGATAGAGAACACGAATAATAATAAAGGAAAACAAAAGTTAATCAAGTAAAGTATAAACACATCACATACAGTTATTAAAGTAAGAGAAATCACCTAATCTAGTTGCCCTAGACTTCTCAACAGGGCATGCATATATTATTATGTTGTACACATACATTGTTGTCTTCAGCCAACCAAAAGACTTTCCCTTGTTAGATAGGGTAGGGAATGCATTTATTATTACGTTGTACAAATACATTGTTTCCTTCAGCCAACCAAAGGGCAAGTTGTCCTAGTAGGAATCAAATCTACCAACTCATTGTAATGAGCCAACCCAAGCTATGGAAAAGTTGACTTGTCTAGTGTGAATAAACTTGCTAAAGGGAAAATCTACTAGGAGCAAATTTAATCCCCTTTGTGAATGAATTAAGTAGCTCAGATAAGGAATCTACCCAAGTATTGGAAATTTTGCCTGGGGGTGTGTACAACCTAGGGAAGGGTGCATGACTTGTGAGGATTGGAATACACTCAGCTAGTGATGGATCTCAACTTAGAGATAGTTATGACACTTTTTAGGAGAAAGAAAATTCACCGACAACCATAACATCCCAAACTAGCAAATCCATATCTACTTGCAACAACTTTATTGCCACAACAATAACATCCCAAACTAGCAAATCCATATCTACTTGCAACAACTTTATTGCCACAATCCTTGATCTCCATTTGAAAATAGATGGATGGCCTGAGTCCTCTCGATATTGCAAGCAAACAAAAAAATGGACAAGAATTGAATATAAGCATGAACAACATTATAATATAGTAAAAATATTCTTATAGCAAATTGTCACAACACACCTTTGAGTTACAATGCCATCTCATAGGGATCTCATAACAATATATTCAAACACATAATTGACATATATTTTATTGCAAACATAGATAATATCATAACCATTTAAGATACAATGGATATGACATTTTCCTTAGAAACCGAAATGGGAAAACCAACTTAGAATTTGAAATATGTAACTAGGTTCAGTCTTCATAATGACATATGTAATCGTGATTTTATGTATTTGATATTGAAGAGAAAGAGAAATTTATTATTGTCATTCTTGAGGCATGGGTTTCATGCTCGAGGTAAATTTATTTATAGTTCAAGCACCCATTGAGTGCTTCTAGGTATTTTCATTGATTCAACAAGTTAATTGAGTAATTGTCAGGTATGGAAGACCCTCTTGGGCTTATTGTATCAAGTAAAGAAAAAAAATTGTAAAGTCAAAAGTGTCACAAAGACCCTCCAAGACCTTATCAAAGGAGATCAAGTTGGTCTACAAAATAACAAGTCGGCCTCATGGAAAGGTTCTTTGACCACCTTAAGAAACCTATATATAAGGCAGACCTCGACCTCATTTTGAGTCATCCAATCAACTGAAGAAGTTCAGTCATTAGCACAAAAAGACAAGGAATAGCCAATGAGGAAGAGGAGATACAAAAGGAAGGAGAAACGAAGGTTTCGGAGGACTGTTCTTGGAAAGAATCTCTCACAGGCATGGAGTGCAATTAGGGTTTTTGAAGTGAAGGATTGCAAACCTTAAAGGAACTGAAATCTAACATGCAAAGGATCATTCATGCAAGCCAAAATTCCAAGAAGATAAGCTCAAGATAGCGAAGAGGGGAAGCACTCAAATTTTGCCCTAGATTGATCAAACGTGTGAAATTGCAGGGATTATAGGCAGGTGAAAATTGCAAATAAGGAAGGTCGAAATTACAATCATAATTATAGGTTCGAAATCTTAATTGAAGAAGAAGTTGGAGCTACTACAATGCAAGCTTGACTAGAGTTGACTTTGTTAGAAGGAAGTGCTTCAAGGAGAAGTTTGACTTGGCCTTGGAGGGGTCTTTGTCAAGGGTCATAGGTCTTGGAATTCATCATTTGAAGTTCTATAAGAAGAGAATAGTTATTGTGGGTTTTCCTCTCAAGAGGAGAAGCTTTGGCCCTCACTTGAAACCTATATTTTGTGTCATCTTGTTTCATTGATCTTTATGGTTTGGTAATTGTTTGATGATAGAGAATAATAATATAATCAAGTGAAAGAAGAAGCTAATTGATGAGCCTCTAAATTAAACATAAATTAAGGCCCATCTGACCATCCTTCAACACATTTAACCTCTCTTTTTGCATTAGATAATGTATTTTTAACTTTAATATGTTCATTATGAAGGTTTATGGATAATTACATATTTGTGTCTAATATTATTTATTTTTGTGGAATATTGTGAGAATATTGGGCAGATTAAGGAGGTTTGAAGTAGATAATATAAGAACCTGCTTCATGCTATAGGAGGATCAATATCTGGAGAAACTAACCCCAAAGAAAGAAGAAATGAATCCAACCATATCTTGGAATGCATTGGCTGGAATTACCACTCCTCAAACTATCAAGATAGAACGACATATCAAGAAGAAAAATGTTCAAGAAGTGAAAGATCACATCAAGCATCAAGAAATGAATTCGACCATATCTTGTAATGCATTGGAAGAAATTACCACTCCTCAAACTCTCAAGATAGAAAGACATGTCAAGAAGAAAAATATTCGAGTAGTGAAAGATCACATCGAGTATCAACAACAAGTTCTCAAACTTTTAAAAGATAACGCCAATTTGGTGCAGAATCAAATGAAACAACAGGCAGATCAACATCGCAGTGAAAGAATTTTTGATGTAGGCGATTGGATATTTTTATGGCTACATCTCAAGCAAGCTATTTATGAGAAGGAAATGTTGGAAGTACTACATGCACATAAGAAATGGCGACCTTACCTAATGGGAAGACACTTCAAGGTAAAAATAGATCATGATATTCTTAAATATTTTTTAGAAAAAATGTTATCTTTACAAGAATAGAAAAAATGGGTCATAAGTATGTTGGGTTATGACTTTGAAATCGTCTACAAAAAAGGGAAGCGAAATGTTGTCACAGATGCACTCTCAAAAAAGGATGAGGATGTGGAAGCATTATTTTGTACTATTTCTATTATCCAACCAGATTGGATAAATGAAGCAAGGGATGAATGGAAGAAGGACGAAGAAGTTTGGCCATCATTCAAAAGTTGCAGAAGATCCCAGTTCAAACAATATTTCTAGAACTTGACGAGAAAGGACAAATCATATTGGAACCTGGAGCAGTCACAACAACAAGAACTCGACAGCTATGAAATCTATTAATTTCAGAGTATCTCATCAAGTGGAAGAACTTACCCGCTGAAGATTCCACATGCGAGGACAAGAATTTTATACAAAAGCATCAAGAACTACTCAAGCATTGAGGACAACACTTTTTGAAGGAGAGGGACATGTTAGGTCCCTATACTACTAGTGTAACCCCTTATTATTACAACCCCCTTATTATATTGTTGTGCCCATGTAGTCCCCATATTGTATTGTGCCCCATAAAAGCCTACTATTGTTGTTATTTTGCCCCTACATTATTATTGTTATGTCGGCTCTGATTATATTATGACCCCTTAAACTCCTATATATAGAAAGAAGGTCTTGTCATTTGTATCAGCCAAGAATTGTTCATTTGTGTAATGTAAAGGAGGTTGCCCCCTCGAAGAGGCTTATTTCTAAGGCATTGATTTATCTTTTCTATCTTTTTGTGAGCTGGTTTCATAACAATCACAAGCATCATTTTATGATTGTAACAACTTTGAAAGGTCATAGTAATCATTGAGTTACTTGAATTAGTTTTCTTATTCCCAAATCTATATTTCTAGAAGTCCTTTTGTGGCAAATAACAATAAACTTATGTTATATTTTAGAGCATGCTAATGAGCTTCAATTGAGTTGATTCCACTTGAATTAGATCACAAAAACATTCTAGTTATAAAAAAAAATACCCAATTTCATTTACACTTGATTAGGTTAGGCATTTGATAGATTTACTAGCTCACTAGTTCTCGAATTTCTAGATTTTAGAATAGTAATTTTCTGTTATTTTTTAGCATGGGTTAACAGAGGTATTTTTGAGTGATTCCACTTGGAATGGATACTTAAGACATACTAGTCAATAACAAAATTTATCCCATCCAATTTGGATTTTATTTTCTTAGTCATTCGGTGAATTATAGTTTCCTATAGTAAATTTTTTGTTTCTTGTAGTACTCTTCCATCGTGTATATACTTGCTCAAATTTGCTCAAGAAGTTTGGTTATTGTCCCTTAGGGTTGAATCAAGACCCCTAGGATCTAAGTCAATGATTATGGAAGCCTAAATGCCACTTAGGAATTTCCTCTTTATCCATGCAAAACATTTTTGTGATTTGGGTTAATGGACAAATTTATGAATTGGATAATACAATGATGGATTTCTTGATTTCCACATCCAGTGAACTATGTTAATGGATCTAAACTCTTTGAAATGTAAGGTTTGAAATTTAGTTAATTATCTTTACTTTATGCAATTAAAATAGGTTTTTTTCATTGTATTTTCTTTCTTGCAATAGGTTAAGGTTTCCATTGTCGAAGAATCTAGGGCATTCAGAAATTAAATTAATTTTCCTTGATATGATAACAATTTTTGAAGTATTTATACAATTTATCTTAGATTGATATTACATTCATTATTTGTGTGTGTGTACTTCATCAAACTTCTACCAAAAACAAAAGAGACAAGAATACAAGCGTTTTGCTTTCTGCCAGGGCCAAAATCTCTCCCTCTTGGAGAGGAAAACACCCACAAAATTCTCCTTATAAAGATTCCAATTGACGAAGACCAAGACCATGACCCTTGACACATTCTGCCTCTCCAAGGCCAAGACGTTAATCCATTACTCTTCCACTGCTGAGATAATCATCTTCGCTGCACCATTGCATGATTGAGATCTTCATTAGTGATGAAATTTGCACCATGACTTCTCTTTGAGATTGCTACTGAGGTGATCTCTACATATTCTTTAAGCTCATGATCTTTAAGGACAAGATCAAGCCTTGTAACTAAACCTTACTGTAGGTTGTGTAACATCATGATGTGAGATTATTCATCCTTATCATTCTCATTATGTTGAGACTGTAACTATCATAAACATTATTGCTTATAATCCTTGTCATTGTGACCGCACCTTAATATGCTGAGGAAGTGTACTGTATTGATATACATGTTCATATTGAGATCACATATCTGAATATTGTGCTATTCGAGTATGATAATCACTATCATCATGGAAACTCATTCCATCAACATGGTTCTGCAGAGATAGTATGCCAAGAGTTTAGATCCATTTCTTGCAACCCTAACCATGTAGTTAATTATGTCGAGGTTGCTAGAGGGATACCATCTTTAGGATCAATGTGATATTCATTAACCCGAGACTCAGATTGTAACTGTAGGATGTCAATACTGTACCTCCAAAAAATATTAGAGAGATCTTTATGCTAAGACTGTCCATCTATCTGAGGTTATTTCTGTTCCATTCATTCAGGGTTCTGGCTTGACTACACCTTATACCCATTCAAGGTGCAATTAAGCCCTTAGACAAAAAGGTGCCCTAATATAATGTGGATCTGCTTCTTATACATGCGAAATTTCAGAGAGACAATGTGAGATTTGTCCATTCTCGATTGTGGATCCTTGCACTCATATTCAAACAAAAAATTCAGAGATAAAACTGAGATTTGTTCCTCCCTTTATGTGAGATCTATTCCTCCTATATAGCGTATACCTGTACCCAATATTCACATGGAATTTCAGAGAGGAATGCGAAGTTCTATAGCACATATTTATGGATACCTTGATAGGGTATTTATAGTGGTGAGTGCTCCATATTTGAGCCGACATGATCCCATGAACTGACATGTCATTTCCTTGAGCCAACATGACTTCTATTTATGTATTTAATTCCCTTTTAATTCATTTTGGAGCCGACATAAGATTTCTTTGTTGTTTTTCTTGTAGACTTCAGTGGGCTTTCTTTTGAGGTATTGATCTTGGGCTTGGAGGGTTGTTATACAACTTTGAGACTTGTATATATGTACATTAGATGAAGAAGAGCTTTCATTACATGACATGACTCTTTGACAAATAAATAAAATCCTAAAGACATCAAGAAGAAGTCTTTTTACCTAATGACACTTCTTTCTTATGAAACCCATGTAGCAATATTACAAAAATAATTTATTACATAATTTTCAAAGATCATGTCATTATGAAGACCGAACCTAGTTATAATTTCTTCAACACTCCCTCTTAAATAGGGAGGTATTCATAATGGTACTTGGTCATTCTCAATCTGAAGAATTTCTCATAATAAGAATTGGATTTGCAATCCATCTTTTCTAGCATCATTTCAACCAACATTGTTTTCATATAGCAAGGCCTTGACTAACAACTCCATCTCTCAATTAGATCAGAGCACAATGTTGGTGAGACTAATGATTGATAGACACACATCATCATTGTCTCTCTTAGGGTCATACCCACCTAGGTGCTCTCCAATTATGCCCTACTAGGACTATTCTCATCTTGGGTTCCCAGCCTTCAAGAATATCGGTCATCCTTCCCACTCTTTTCTTACATGCCCTACCACATCCTCAAAGAGTGTCAGATGCCAGATGATTACACAATCCTCCATTCTTTCTTCCAAACTGAAGACAAGAATGTCATGTCTAACTCTCCCTCTTAACCAGGTACGAGTTCCAAGTTTCTCTTCACTCAAAAACTTGCTTGAGTCCCTTTACTCATATGAACTTCCAAAATCTCCCTCTTACCTAGAGACTCTATCATTAGTGCTTTATAGGGTCTTCTAGTTGATTGATGATCCAAGACTTCGATGTCATGAATTTCTTCACATGTAGGGTTCAACCATCCATCACTTTCCTTCATCATGCCATTCCTTCTTTCATGGAAAGTATCCTCCTTGAATTTACATCTGGGGCTTCCTTCATAAGGCCATCTATCTTCACCTTTTCTTCAACGAGGATTCACAAGGTACATAGTTGTGACATCCTTCACAACTCTCCTTGCCTTGGTCCTGCACACATACCCAAATTTTTCTAAGACGCCAGACACCAAAAAAAAAATCACATATTAACTTTTGTTGATGGCCTTTTACCAGTGACATCTTCTTGTAGGGAACAACATCTTGCATACAAGTTGACATATCTCCCAATGATATATGTTTTCAAGGGTCTTCATCTTTTCAGACTTCCATTAGAGTCTTCACATTTTTCGGGGATATTTCCTGGTCAAGTCTTCCTGATCCTCTGTATGTTGATTTCCTTCATCATGGTTGCATGTTTCATGATCTCTTCCATCCTCACATATTTCATTCCCAAGATATCACATAATTATTCAATTGTAGTCAACTACCTCATACTTCATATGAGGACATATTATGTTGATTTCATCTAGTTTGAATTATGTCTTTTTGCATTGTTTCAGAGGAGGAGATCCTTTCCCTTTTGATCATGCTCGATCCATTTTACCCGCAACCATATATCATGACATTACAATATCAAATACAAGTACAAGCATACATACCTCATTTTCCCTTTAGGCTACTTTCAACAACTTTCTTGATTGAATGGATCTTCAATCCCTTGATCTACTTCATCATGTCATCGGTCCTTCATCTCATGATTTCCATAAGTTGGAAATCCTGATGAAACATTTGTTACCTTCCCAGACTAGGAGATCCTTCGTTGAGATTTCTATCAGAGATCCTTTAGGATCTAGTATATCCTTATCTGGCAAATGTTTCCTTTGTATTGGATGACTTCTTCCTTTCCTTCAATGTACAATGAGATTCCCAAGAGTTATATCCTTCATGATTCATATGAGCTCTTGTTTTCATGATGCCATGATGCATCCTCTTACTATGATCATATTTGTAAGGACTTCTAATAGGATCCTTTTGAGAGGGATGCCATCTCATTCATACTGGAGATCTATTACTCCCTCTTTCCTTTAGCTTGCTCTATCCTTCAGCTGATATGAACTCTTTTTCATAATCTTTTCATAGTGCTATTCTATCTTGTTAACCTTTCCTTTGCACATAGTTGAGTCCTTTCAACTTACCTTTGTCTTTGTCTATCTGGCATAGAGACCACAAAATGTTGATTACGGTGACCTTCTTGTTCATAGACAATTGTCACCTTGCTTATCAATGATGATTATCTATTCATCATTTTCCCAGATCTCTCAATTGAGATCTCATGAATATATTTCTTCATTCTTTGGAACCTTCTGCATTGCATTTTAGAGAGTATGTCCTCTAGTATTTCATGTATCCTTCTTATGTCTCCTTTCTTACTTTATACTAGAATCTTAAGAGTTATCATGACTTCAAAGGAGACCTTGATGTATTGACTTCTCTAAGAATAATGACAATCCTTCTCATTTTATGCAAGAACCTAGATGACCCATCCAATATATAGGTCTTCTTGCAATCATGAAGTCATAAAACAAAATTTGATTATAAAATGAAAAAGGTACTTACTTGATTGTGAAGATGAAATCTTTACCTTGATGAAGTTGGCAGTAGTTGTAGTAGACATGCGGATTTCCTCCTTTGCCTTCGAGCTATCTCGATTTATGTATTTGGGCTACATAAGGAATCTATGTAGTATTCTCTTGTGATTGTTTTCCATGATATAGAGACCCATCAATTAGTGTTATCAACTAACACGTTCATTCCTCATTGAGTACTGTGTATTCAAATGATGCTATAGATGATCTGCTTCTTTGAGTGGGAATCTGAGTTATTCTTTATTGAAAGGATCAATCATGGTAACGTTGAGATCATGCCATGATGTGGATTGTGGAAGTCACCAAAGTTGTTGATATGCATCTTAAGATCTGACTATTTCATCCCCTATTTCCAAACCCTTTGTTGTAGATTTGATGATGTAGACCGCCTCTTAGATCTAGGCCTTGTTCTTTAATTGTAGATCCTTCAGCTAATTTGATGTGTTGACCTCTGAATGTCTCTTTTCTGCCCCTTTCCTTAACTACTGAACCAATCCCTTTGATAATACCATATTGAAGAATATAGGGCATTCAAAAATAAATTAATTCTTCTTGATATGATAACAATTTGTGAAGTATTTAGACAATTTATCTTAGCTTGATATTCCATTCATTATTAGAGTGTGTGTATACTACATCAAACTGCTACCAAAAGAAAAAGAGATAAGAACACAATTGTTTGCCTTTCTGCTAGGGCCAAAACCTCTCCCTCTTTGAGAGAAAAACCCACACAAAATTATTCTTATAGAGATTCCAATTGATGAAGACGAAGACCATCACCCTTGACACATTCTGCCTCTCCAAGACCAAGACATCAATCCCTCACTCTGCCACTGCTGAGATCATCATCTTCGCTGTGCCACTACATCACCAAGATCTTCATTACTGCTTCTTCATTAGTGATGACATCTGCACCATGACTGCTCTTTGAGATTGCTATTGAGGTGATCTCTACTGTAATTGCACCTTATTGTAGGTTGTGTAACATTATGATCTGAGACTATTCATCCTTCTCATTCTCATGTTGAGACTGTAACTATCATAAAAATTATTTCTTATGATCCTTGTCATTGTGACTGCAACTTAATATGCCAAGAAAGAGTATTGTATGTAGAAATTTCTCTACCGATCTAGCTCTCTGCTAGCATGTAGAAAATTTGTTGTAGGTTAACCCGATAATGCAGTATAAATCAAAGCAGAATACTATAACCTACTTCTACTATCAAAGTTTTTGGAACCTTAAAGATCGAGTTGAACACATATAACCAAAAGACGAAGAATCAATGCACAATACACATGAAAATACTTCGGGGAAAGCCTCAGCTAAAAACCCCACTATTTGTATTATCATACAAGGTGGAAATACATAGGAATTATACAAAGCCTTGGCTCTCACAACTAGCCAGCTCTCAATACAATCCTCACAGATGCTCACAGGTAAACTTGGCTTCTCTCTAGCCTTCCTTTATGCCCTCCAAGCTCCTATTTCCTTGCACTATTCCTCTGGGATGATTCACCTTTAACTAAGTGGAACACACTACTCTCACACACTGTCAGAACTACACAATCCTCAAGGAAGTGATTCCTTCTGCATGCATGAGTTTTCTTT
The DNA here is from genome assembly GCA_000404065.3 of Pinus taeda. NCBI lineage: Eukaryota > Viridiplantae > Streptophyta > Pinopsida > Pinales > Pinaceae > Pinus > Pinus taeda. The sequence continues at coordinate 27,062 of APFE030243337.1, forward strand.
ATAAGAAAACACATGCAACTAATAGTACATTGTCCTTGACTTTAATCTCAACTGGGTCTTTCTCAGAATAAACATGCATGAGTTTCTGATGAGGGAATCTTCAGTTAACTTGAGTAGTACTAGTTGGATGTATGCATGCATCAACTGACTGATAACTCAAAATTAGTTCCTCAAACAGTTTGGAACTAATTTAACTAGACTTAACTCAGTAAACTAAGTTAAATAATTACAACTCAAATATAACTCAATCTTATCTCCTTAATTTAAGGGATAACTCTTGCATGACTTCAAAAAGACTTCTAACTTGAATTTCTCCAACTAATTAATTCAAAATGAATTAATTAATTATTTCCAAGTAGCTATTAAGACTAAATTTGATTTTAATTCACAATTTAATTCAAGGACAAATTAAAGTGGAATATTCTTGTTGCCACATTTCAACACTCCCTCTCAATAAGAAAAGGATTATCTGCCACCCTGATCCTGTCTCTATGGAACTTGAATTTACACTTTGATAATGCCTTTGTCAAAATGTCATCATCTTGCTCGTCTGTCGAAATATACTGCAACAACATGATCATCTCGACTTTTGAAAAGCCACGGGAAAAAAAATCTTGCCTTATGCTTCTCCACCCTATCATTAGTAGCTTGATTTACCTTGTAAAGCCAATGGGAACTCACAACTGACTTGTTCTCCAGTCTTAGAACCACGTCCCAAACATTGTTACGAACTATGGAGTCATACTCCTCCACCATAGCATCAACCCAAATTGGCTATTGCATTGCTTCCTCAAAGGAAGATGGCTCAGTCTCAACACATTCCCCAACAAGGGTCATTTATCTAGTGTATCTCTCAAGTGACCTCCTCTGTTTGTGCTGAAAAGATGGTGCTCCCACATTCTCTCTCGCATCCTTCAAGAATCTGTTAGCTTCTCTTGTGCGCTTCTATTCATCTTTGGAAGACTCTTCTTTAGTGGATGTTTCCACTCCTGGAACCTCTGCATGTGGTGTAGAGGCTGCTCCGCATCAGTCTGAGGCTCCTCCTCCTTACGAACCAACAGTTCCTCACATCTAGTAGTTGGAGCTCCCTCTCAAGGGAAACTTGAATGGCCTTCTGCTCATCAAACTTGAGATCTCTGTGAACCACTGTCCTCCGACTATTAGGAAAGTACACTCGATAGTTGTGAGGTGTATCAATGTACCCCACAAGTATCCCCAACTTTGTTGTTGGCTCAAGCTTTTTCCGTGCATCCTTTGTCACATGGAAATATGCCTATGAGCCAAAGATCCTGAAGTGACCCACATCTGGTCTCTTACCGGAGAAAGCTTCCTCTGGTGTCTTCATCCCAAGTATGCAATGTGGGCTTCTATTCTGCAAATAGATCATTGTGTTGCATGCCTCAACCCACAAGTGAAGTGGTAGGCCTTGGTCATGCAACATTTCCCATGTTGCCCCTACAATAGTTCTGTTCTTCCTCTCGGCCACCCCACTCTGCTGTGGGTTATGAGGTGCCGTCAACTCTCATTTAATTCCTTCTGTTGCATAGAATTCCTTAAACTCTTGAGAAACATATTATCCATCGTTGTTGCTTCTCAAGGCCTTGATATTCTTCCCTGACTCTTTCTTGACCAAAGCTTTGAACTCACAAAACTTTGTGAAGGTTTGGTCCTTCTTTTGCATGAAATAAATCCAGCATTTACGAGAATAGTCATCAATTAAAATCACATAATACCTTTGCTTCACTGTGGATTCCGTCTAGAATGGTCCACACACATTAGTATGAACTTGCTCTAAGATAGCCTCTGCTCGAGTGTCTCAATCATGAAAGGAAGAATTGGTGTACTTTCCCAAGGTACAACCTTTGCATGTGTCAACCTGCTCAAGTTTACCTTTGGGAAGTCCTGTAAATATCTACTGCATTATCTTCAAAGCCCCATGATGCAAATGGCCCATCCACTTGTGCCACAACTCGCCAATGTCTTGGATTTGCACCAATTTTTCTTTCGTACTCAATGTTGCACAATTATCTACCTCTAGTTTATAAAGATTCTTCACCCCAATCCCTATCCTCTTGGTCTGACCCATGGTTATGTGTCTGAACACCTTTCCTTTACTAAAGACAACATCGTAGCCTTTGTCCTCCAACATCGCGACCGATACCAATTTCTTCTTCAATCTAGGCACATACTTCACATCTATCAAGGTGATAGGAGTTCCATGCTCCCTCTGAAAAGCAACTGTGCCCATTTCCGAAACACTATACCTTCCATCGTCACCCATCTCTATGCACATCTTGAGGTCTTTCTCCTCCAAGGTACTGAATAAACCTTTATCACCGGTCATGTGGAATGAGGCTCCATTGTCAAGATACCAGACACAACCCATCATCGATGACACCATGCATGTGATGAGGGCAAAGTTCATTTTGAATTGAGAGGCTAATGCCTCACCTTACGATCCTTCCGAGGATCCCTTATTGGACTTCTTCGATGTGAAATTAGTCGCATAATGTACCATAATGTGACAGTTAAAGCATCTCACTTTAGACATGTCACCATTCTTCCCTCCATGAGAAGAATTCGATTTGAAATGGGAAGCCTTCCCCTCCCCTTTCCTTTCCTTACTTGCTAAGGCCAAATTTTCTTCATCATCATTCTTGGATGAAGAACCATCTCGTGTGCTCCTCCTGATCTCCTCCTGCATAAGATCTGACCACAGTCGTTCCCAATCCGTCAGTTTCTCCCTTCCATTCATAAAGTCCTGGTAGCTATTCCAACTATTTGGAAGGCCAAGGAGAGCGAGGCTCACCATATCATCATCAGCAGTAGTTATTCCCACACTACCAAGCTCATCTGTAGGTGGTGAGCTTGTTCAAATATGTGGAAATAGTATCACCCTTCGCCATCTTAATTCTTCGAAGCTTATCCTTGAGCGCCAATTTCCTATGGTCGCTATTGTTCTAGTAGAGGTCCTTCAATGTCTTCCACGTTGAAAATGGAGTATCCTTCCCATGGGGACTCAAGACAATATGGTCTCGAACTCCCTCAAGGATGATCCATCTTGACTTCGCCACACATTTATTCCACTCATCCAACTCTTGTGCATTAATTGAAGTTGTCTTTGGGATTTCTTGATCAATGAATTCCTTTAAGCCATTGTCTTCTAATATAGCCTCCATTCTATCTTTCCATGCTATGTAATTCGAGCTACCTTCCAAGGCATACTCAAGTCTCAAGCCATAGAATTCCATTTTCCAACCTTGAAGTATGATATGAATTTGATTTACACCTGCAACCTTGAACTTCAAACTTCAAATTCTCTTCTCAGTATACTGTTCACAGCTCCGATACCATGTAGAAATTTCCCTACCGATCTAGCTCTCTGCTAGCATGTAGAAAATCTGTTGTAGGTTAGCCCGATAATGCAATATAAATCAAAGCAGAATACAATAACATACTTCTACTATCAAAGTTTGTAGAAGCTTAATGATCAAGTTGAACACATATAACCAGAAGAATAAGAATCAATGCACAATACACATGAAAATTCTTCGGGGAAAGCCTTAGCTAAAAACCCCACTATCTGTATTATCATACAAGGTGGAAATACATAGGAATTATACTAAGCCTTAACTCTCACAACTATCCAGCTCTAAGTACAATCCTCACAAATGCTCACAAGAAAACTTGGATTCTCTCCAGCCTTCCTCTCTGCCCTCCAAGCTCCTATTTCCTTTCGTTGTTCCTATGGGATGATTCACCTTCAACCAAGTGGAACGCACTGCGCTCACACACTGTCAAATCTGCGCAATCCTCAAGGATGTGATTCCTTCTACATGCATGCGTTTTCTTTATAAGAAAACACATGCAAATGATAGTACATAGTCCTTGACTTTAATGTCAATTGGGTCTTTCTCAGAATAGACATGCATGAGTTTCTGATGAGGGAATCTTCAGTTAACTAAAGTAGCACTAGTTTGATGCATGCATGCATCAACTGACTGATAACTCAGAATTAGGTCCTCAAATAGTTTGGAACTAATTTAACTGGACTTAACTCAGTAAACTGATTTAACTAATTACAACTCAAATATAACTCAATCTTATCTCCTTAATTTAAGGGATAACTCTTGCATGACTTCATAAAGACTTCTAACTTGAATTTCTCCAACTAATTAATTCAAAATGAATTAATTAATTATTTCCAAGTAGTTGTTAAGTCTAAATTCGATTTTAATTCAAAATTTAATTCAAGAAAAAATTAAATTGGAATATTCTTGTTGCCACATTTCAATATTGTACTGATATACATATTCAAATTGAGATCACAGATCTGAACACTGTGCTATTCAAATATGAGAATCACTGTCATCATGGAAACTCATTCCATCAACATGGTTCTGCGAAGATAGTATGTCGAGAGTGTAGATCCATTTCTTGCAACCCTAACGAGTGTATTTCATTATGTCAAGGTTGCTACAAAGATACCATCTTTAGGATCAACGTGATCTTCATTAAGCCGAGACTAAGATTGTAACTGTAGGATATCAATATTGTACCTCTAACAAAGATAAGAGACATCTTTATGCTAAGACTGTCCATCCATCTAAGGTTCTTTATATTCCATTCATCCAGGGTTTTGGCTTGACTGCACCTTATACCCATTCGAGGTGCATTCAAGCCCTTAGACATAAAGTTGCCCTAATATAATGCGGGTCTTCTTATTATACATACAAAATTTCAGAGAGACAATGTGATATATGTCCCTTCCTGATTGTGGATCCATGCACCCATATTCACATGAAAAATTCAGAGATAAAACCCCAGTTCTGTTGCTCCCTTTATGCAAGATATGTCCCTCCCATACAATGTATACCTGTACCCAATATTCACGTGGAATTTAAGAGAGGAATGCAAAGTTCTGTAGCACATGTTTGCAGATACCTTGATGGGGTATTTATAGTGGTGAGTGCTCCATATTTGAGCCAACATGATCCCATGAACCGACATTTCATTTCCTTGAGCCGACATGACTTCTATTTATGTATTTTTGGAGCTGACATAAGATTTCTTTATTGTTTTTCTTGCAGACTTCGGTGGGCTTGCTTTTGAGGCATTGATATTGGCCTTGGAGGGTTGTTACACAACTTTGAGGACTTGTATATATTTACATAGGCTCAAGAAGAGATTTTATTACATGACATGACTATTTGACAAATAAATAAAATCCTAAAGAAATCAAGAAGAAGGCTTTTGAAATAATGACGCTTATTTCTCATGAAACCCATGTAGCAAGATTAGAAAAATAATTTTTTACATCATTTTCAAAGATCATGTCATTATGAAGACCAAACCTAGTTATACTTTCTTCAACATCCATTTGGAGCATTTTATTTTTTGCAATTAGTTTAGGATATGATTTTATTACATTCACTCCATTACATCATGACAACAAAGGAATGACACATTGTATGATGCACATATAGTGTCAATACCTCTTAACTTTATACGAACCTTGGGTTGATACTTAAAGTTGGTAGCCTTGGGAGTTGTAGCATTCATGTTGCAATACCGAGGCTCATCACTTTTTGGAACTATTGTCGTGGTTCATTTATTTTCACTTTTTGAAAAAATAAAAAACATTTGCATTAGGCAAATTTCATTTCAAAAATAGAAGAGTGCATTGCATTAGTGTTTTCATTCAATCATAAAAAACAAAAAAATTGTCTCCAACGCCAATCCGCCCCTCCATTTGATTGCGTGGTGTAGTAAGAGCCACATCACCATCCAATTTTGCAGGTAGAAGAAGAAGAGATGGAAAAGAACGTAGAATAAATGGATGGAGATGATGTCAATGAGGAAGATCCTCTTGGATTTCCCATTCAAGATATTTATATCAATGTGCATATGAAGAGCATCCCTCTGTATTTTCTTCCAAATTTTCATTGTCTAAGCTAGAGGATCCAGAAATCTTTCTCTTTGAAATCATTTCTAGATCTTATGGTTACTTATTAAACACTCAAAAATTGAGGTTGTTTTTGGCAACATTGAAGGATAGAGCTCTTAAATGGTTCATCAGTTTAGGGATTAATTCAATAAGATCATGGAGTGAGATGCAAAATATATTTATAGAAAAATATAAAGATCATAATATTAAAGAAGAAATATTTAAAATGAAAAAAAGAAAAGATGAGAGTCTTGAGGATTTAATAGACAAGTTCATGTATAACATTAAGAGGGAAAAACTACATCATTTAGGATCTTACACACTAAAACCCCTCTTACTTAGAACAATTAGGGATGAGTGGATTGATATTCTCAATCTCATGAGTAGAGATAATGTGTACCAATTATTATTTGAAGAAATTTTTGAAATATGCAAACACATATCAAGAGGAAGGGCAAGAGTAAGTCAATCAACATCAAGATCGGTAAGTCAAGCTAAACTTGGAAATTTGCTTGATAACTTTAAACATAAATTCTTAGAAATCTAAGTGAACAAGTATAAATTTTAAGAACACAAAATTAGCAAAAACAAGATGATGATATTTTTGTTGTCCATGCAGAATCACATGATGTTAAAAATTGTTCCTCATTACCAAGGTTGAAGGAAGTTTACCAAGAGGACAATAGAGAAAGTCAATTGCCAATGCAACTATATTATGTAGCTCCAAGAGGACCATGAAAACCTATTCAACCTGATATGATGCAAGATCATAATTCACAGTTTCAAGCTTATGCACATCCATCTCAAAGTAATTGGAACACACCATGTCCCTGACAACCTTGGCCATCTCAACTATAAAACCAATCTTGGCAACAAAGTTGACAAGGAATTTATAGGAGCCATCCACAATGTCCTTAATATTTTCCTCAATATCCTCCATACCCAACTCCATGTTATCCCTACCATCCACCAACACCACAACCACAACCCCAACCCCAACCACATCCATCTCAAATATCCACTTCCACTCAACTACCTGTACCACTTAATCAAGTAGCTTGGCCCACTTACGATGCTAAGGTACAACACTTCAAAATATCTCCTTTTGATCTCAATGGTATTCATCTCATGTTAGGAAGAATATTACAAAAAATAAATTCTCTTGATGTCATTGAAGGACAACATGCAAAAAAAGAAGATTCAAAAGATAAGACCAAAGAATCATGGTATGCACTTGATGAAGAGTAGATATTAAAATCAGAGATTGAGAAAGATCCCTCATGGTTACCATCAAATCCTCCATGTATTCAAGAGAACAATCAACAACAAGAGGAGGATTTGAAGTTCATGGTAGAAGAAGACATGAAGAATGATCCAGATAAGCAAGCAAATGAAGGGCATCAAATTTATATTGAGGTTTGGTTCCAGAAAATCAACAAGATGGAGCATCACTCTCTTCTTCAACTGTGCTTGATATCATTAATAAAGTATTTGATCTCTCAAATTCAGGTACATTTCAAAGCGTACATTTCAACCCTTCACATCAGTTTGTCTGTCATCTTGATGTGCACATGGCTCCATTGGAAGTATTCTTATACTTGAACGTGATTTTTTTTTCCAAGTAGAGTAGGGTAGAAAAAATAAATAAAAAATAAAAAGATAAGAGAAAAAAATAAAAAAAAATCAGGTGAAAACATCCTTTAAGGCCCCTGAGATTGGCTTATTGATGAAAACCTCCATGAGGCGGCCAATGAGTTGTAAAAAAGAGAAAAAAAAGATCCTAGATGAAAACCTCCTTTGAGGAGCCTAAGCAGACTTACTAGTTGATAACCTCATTGAGGTGGATAATAGACCTAGAAGAAAAAAAAAAGAAAAAAAGAAAAAGTATTTGCTCCATGTATCTCTCTGATGAATGTAGGTTCTCTCCAACATATGCAATCAACAAAAACAAGTTGCACCAAAAAAAGAAAAAGTTGGTCAAAATTCTAGTCAAAGGAAGTCAAACTTGGAATTTCTCCTCCTTTGCTTAGATGCTCCAGAAGGGCCAAGGCCATGCCAATCTGTCACCCTGAGCTATTTCCACCATCCACCCATCATTCCCAATCTTTTCCCATTCATTTTCCTTGTTGTCTTAAAATACTATAGGAATGCTCTATTTTACTACAAGAAACAAAAATACATAGACCATAAATTTATTTTTGTCATATATTGAAAACCATGCATCTATTTTCCAATTTGTTTCAGGTGGATATGCATATGGATGATGGTAACATGCTCAAGCGATTTCAACAAATTCCAATGCATGTTTTTTCGAGAAATTGGTCTCCATCACCTACAACGATTTTTGACTTTTTTTCTCGATATTTGTGCATCCATTTAAAATGTTGTTTAATGGGGAAATGAATATGGATTATGATAACATGCCCAAGAAATTTCATAAAATTCCAATGCACGATTTCCAAGAAATTAACCTCCATCAACTTCAGCCATTTTTTATTTTTCTCGAGATTCGTGTATCCATTGGCAAAACCTTCTCTATGGGGAGGTGCATAAGGATGATGAAAACATGCTTAGAAAATTTAATGTTAATCCAGTATACCATTTGGGAGATATGGGTTTAAACAAGATGCTATAGGGTTTCATGTACTATTATGTCCTAGTTTACTACAGGAAATAGGCTAAAAGCTATAAGAAGGTATGTAAGGTGAAATAAACTGTTGGAAAGGTGTCTAATGGTGGAATAAGGTATAGGGAAGGTGAAAATCACCCATGGCCAAGCCCAACACTTTGAGAAGTCCAGATTTGACTAAGATAGCTTGCTCATGGAAACTGGAAAATAGAGGTTTAGAATCACCAAGCTATGAAAACATGTGAAGAAGAAAACAAAGGAAATTATCACCTCTTGAGGACCATGGATCGATCATCAACTCAACAGCAGCATGCATTCCTCTCCAACAACTATCAGGTAGGTACATGTAAGAAATATTCTTGACCTCTTCTCTTTAGCATATTACAATTATAAATTTTTTGTCAATGCATGAGAGATGAGGTTTTATAAGCTAGGGATGGGTCAACGGTCTCGATCGCCTTCAACTAGTTAATTGCAACTCACTCCTTCACCCATGAAATGTGGAAAAGCCAAATTAGGAAGGGTGATGATTTTGAGGAATGTGGGCAATAGTTAAAATAAGAAGTTTATGCAAATGCTAAGTCACCACAACACTCCAAGCACTCCATCCACTTCGTATCCACTATCTATCCATCATTCATCTATCCCATTTCATAAGAAAAAAATTAATATTTTTCAAGAACAAACCCTACACTCTGTCTCACCTTGAAACTTTCTTGAAAAAACACACAGAGCACATCCTCTCCATTTTCACAAACCTACACTACTTCTTCTGAGCCCTAGCATCATCTTCCAGACCCTCTACATCATTTCTCATCACTCACATACAGCTAGAAAACCTTGAAAAATGAGGAATGACTGCTACAGGAAGGCAGAATGCTACTACAAGAATGAGGAAATGAACAAATTGTGCTAAAACCAAAAATGGCAGTGCCTAAGAGATACCTAATCAAAATATATAACTCCAAGGCCATTAGGCAATCATCTAGGCCACAAAAGAGAAGAATAGGCAACAAAAGGAAAGAAGGCATTCACCATCAAAATAGAACTCAAACTGCGGTGATGAAAAGAGGCTTTCCAAGAGGTCTCTAATCTCCTTCTAGCTTTTTTCCAAGGCCTAAAAGATGTTATAAAAATGGGAGAAAGGCATGGAATTCAAGTTGAGGTCATACCCTAGGCTCAAACTATCATTTATACTCAAAACAGGGTTAAACAGGGTTTCCTGTAGTACTACATGAATTGCTACAAGGTTTCCTGTAATACTACATGAACCACTACAGGGTTTCCTGTAGTTAGTACAAGAATTACTACGGGATGTCCTAGTTCTCTTGTAAAGGCGTTTTGAAGGTTTTAGAGTGTATAAATTTCACTGTAGATTAACTCGATAATGCAATGTAACTAAAGAAAAATACTTAATCTACTTCTACAATCAAACTTGCGGAAACTTAATTGATTTGAGAAAGATCAAACAGAACACATATAATAGAGAAGAAAATTCAATCACACATGAAACAGAGAAGAATTCTTTGGGGAAAGCCTCAGCTAAAAACCCCGCTATTTGTATTATCATACAAGTGGAAATATCTTAGGATTACACAAAGCTTTAGCTCACAAGCTATCCAACTCTCAGTACAATCCCTCACTGCTGCTCATAGACAGAATAAACGACACATATGCCTTCCTTCAGTCCTCCAAGCCTCCTATTTCCATGTGCATTTTCTCTTGGGTCCTCCAGCTGCAACCTGTGTGGTTCTCACCTCACACACAACACTGACCTCTGCAATAACTACATAATCCTGAAGGAGATAATTCCTTCTGCATGGATGAGTTTCCTTTATAGGAAAATTCCTCCAACTAATTGTACACTGTCCCTATCTTTAATCTTAATTGGGCCTTTGTCTGAACTGACATGCATGAGATATTTATGAGAGAATCTTCAATTATCTAGAGTACACTAGTTTCTTGCATGCATGCATTAACTAACTGAACTCACAATCAGTTCCACAAACTGTTGGAACTAATCTAATTGGACTTAACTCAGTTAACTAAGCTAACTAATTACAACTCAAATACAACTCATCCTTATCTCCTTAATTAGGGGATAATCTCCTCAATCAAAGGGATAACTGTTGCATGACTTCACAAAGACTTCTAGCTTGAATTTCTCCAACTAATTAACTCAAGATGAATTAACTAATTATTTTCCAAGCAGCTTGTTAGACTAAATTCGAATTTTAATTCTCAATTTTAATTCAAGGAAAAATTAAAATTGGAATACAATGAATTCTATTTTTAGCATTTATATTTTTAACATTTCTTGTTGATATTCTCAACAAGAAAGGAATTCAACTCGATCCCGATCCTAAACCTTTACAATGTTCTGCATGCAACACTTCTCCCTAGTGTTGTTGCTCCAACAACTATAGAAACAAAAAATGTCCAACTTGAATCAGAGTGATGCCTTTGTCATCAAAGTCTTTGAATGTTATTTCCTTTGTCGACTGAAAACTTTGTGCTTCTGCTAACTCAGCCTTTCTACACTGTTGTCAATCCTTCTCTGCGCTCTTCAGTATCTAACTGCTCTAGCCTCCGCCACTTTGGTCTTTGATTGCATCAATTCCACTGATTCCTCCTGTTGCATCTGTGCTGCTGCTGGTCCTATCTCCCACCATTGCATCCGCACTACACCTCCTCTCATCATGTTGCATCGTGCTACCCACTGCTGCACTACAACTCAGTTACTGAGAAGTAAGTAACTGATCTCCCAACTGACCTCCCTGTTTGGCTAGAAACACCCTCTGATGCTGAAGCTTCCTCTCCCACTAACAAGTGCTCCCTCTCTGACCTCTGCACTGTTGCAACAACTCCCTACATCTCGCACCGTTGCACACCTCTTTGTGCCATCTTGCATTGGTGCAACACTCCTATGATTCTCGCATTGTTGTAGCTTGCTAGCTCTACGCTGTCTTGGGACTCATGCACTATAGCTCTCTCTGCTGCTCCATCCGCATCTGTCTCTACCCACTTAGCCAATCCTGCTACTCCTTGTCGGGGCTCCCATAGCAAGGTCTAATCAAAGAGGTTGGGTACCTCAAGGATCATACCGCTATTTCAGCCTTCTTGGGACAATCACTTCACATCGCCCCACCTCACACATGGAGGTATGGCTGCATGTGATCGCTTTGCCCAATTGGCTCAAAATTTCTCCCTAATAGAGGTCTCTACATGAGTGGATTCCTCCATTCAATCTCCTCTCTACTTCTCTAGTTGTGACTGCTCCACAACCTCCTGAAGCTACTTCACCAATTGTAGCTCCTCCACAATTGTCTGAGACTTCTTCTGGCATTGCATGTTGAGAGGTAATGTACTCTCCCTCTCAACCACCAAACCTCCAACAATTTCCTTGCTCCTCAAGGCTTTGCATGCATCTTGTACCTCAAGTGCATTTAGGTTCTTGGGTAGCACACCAATTTGTTTCATCTTTCTCGCCATCATGAAATTTTATGGAAAAAGGGCTAATTTTAAATCAACGATATCTCCCTCATCCGAACTCCGATTCAGTGGATTTTTTTTTTTTTAATTTGGGTATTTTTTCACAAGGAATCTAGATCTGCTATTTGTTTCTGAAATTTTTTCACAAAAATTTTCAAATTTTCTCTGCAAACTCATGGCCCAAATTGTTTTTTTCTTGCTTCGAATTATCTTCTTCGTATATTGTTCACTGTTTTGATCACCTTTGCTCTGATACCATGTATAAATTTCACTGTAGATTAACTCGATAATGCAATGTAACTAAAGCAAAATACTTAATCTACTTCTACAATCAAAAATACGGAAGCTTAATCAATTTGAGCTAGATCAAACAGAACACATATAACAGAGAAGAAGATTCAATCACACATGAAACACAGAAGAATACTCTGGGGAAAGCCTCAGCTAAAAACCCCGCTATTTGTATTATCATACAAGTGGAAATATCTCAGGATTACACAAAGCTTTAGCTCACAAGTTATCCAGCTCTCAGTACAATCCCTCACTGTTGCTCATAGACAGAATAGACAACACATATGCCTTTCTTCAGTCTTCCAAGCCTCCTATTTCCTTGTGCAGTTTCTCCTGGGTCCTCCAGATGAAACCTGTGTGATTCTCACCTCACACATAACACTAACCTCTGAAATAACTGCACAATCCCGAAGGAGATAATTCCATCTGCATGGATGAGTTTCCTTTATAGGAAAATTCCTCCAACTGATAGTACATTGTCCTTGTCTTTAATCTCAATTGGGTCTTTTTCAGAACTGACATGTATAAGTTATTTATGAGATAATTATCAATTATCTAGAGTACACTAGTTTCATGCATGCATGCATTAACTAACTAAACTCACAATCAGTTCCACAAACTGTTGGAACTAATCTAACTGCACTTAACTCAGTTAACTGAGCTAACTAATTACAACTCAAATACAACTCATCCTTATCTCCTTAATTAAGGGATAATCTCCTCAATCAAAGGGATAACTATTGCACGACTTCACAAAGACTTCTAGCTTAAATTTCTCCAACTAATTAAGTTAAGATGAATTAATTAATTATTTTCCAAGTAGCTAGTGAGACTAAATTCGAATTTTAATTCTCAACTTTAATTCAAGGACAAATTAAAATTGGAATATACTGAATGCTACTTTTAGCATTTCTATTTTTAACATTTCTTGTTGCTATTCTCAACACAGAGGTGTCCAAATGATGGAAAAAGGTATCAAAAGGGTGGAAAAGGATGTGGAAGACCTTGTTAAACTGAAAAATATTCAAGAACCCATCTTGAATAAGGGGAAGAAGGAAAGCTAATGGTCTCAAGAAACACTGTGATTTTTTTCCTAGTCACAAACAATTTTGGAAAAATGAGTGAAAATGAAATGAAGGCTTCAAGGGAGAGGATATGAATGAAATGGATCTACAAGCCAACAAAGTTCACTTGCAAAGAGGAAAGTTATGTTTTTGCTTGAAAGATTATTAAAAAATCATGAAAAGAACAACTACATTTTTTTGCTTGTCCTTGCATAACTTACAACCAAAACTATGAAGAGAAAGGACATATGAATGCACAAGATAGAGGCCACCAGGGCATGAATGAGGCACAAGGAGGTCACTAAGTTGCACAGAGGATGAGCAACACTTTCATCAGGGGGTATGATGGGCCTCTAAATTAGACATAAATCAAGGCCCATGCCTCTAAATTAGACATAAATTAAGGCCCATATGACCATCCTTCAACACATTTAACCTCTCTTTTTGCATTAGATAATGTATTTTTAACTTTAATATGTTAATTAGGAAGCTTTATGGATAATTTCATATTTTTGCCTAATATTATTTATTTTTGTGGAATATTGTGAGAATATTGGATAGATTATGGAGATTTGGAGGAGGAGATAATCTAGGGACCTGCTCCCTACTATAGGAGGATAAATATTAAATAATAAATCAACAAGATATTATGGAATTATGGCACAAATTGTGGAGCTCCAGTGATTGAGAAACTATATGAATGTGTTCCCTGTCATTTAATGCAGATTCATACTATTGGGAATTAGATCCACTAATCAAAGGATTTTGGTGGGGAAAGCTTCCTCATTTCATGGGAAATGATTCCTAATAATTTTTTATAAGTACGAAGTCGAGTTTGCCTCTAGGAGGATTTTTATTAGTCTTCTTGTGGAGAGAACTCATATTTTTGCAGGTCCACTTTTATTTTCTGCATGGATGTAATTGTATTGATGGAAATAATGAAGATTAGTGACATGTTTAGCCTATAAATCTTTGTCTCCTTCATATGCCTCTTATTTTCTTTGGGCTTGGCCATCCCAGGAGTCTCAGATCCCTTTTGTATCATTTACATTTCTTCTTTTCACTCATTCACATGCATCTCTTGTTCTTGTCTTTTTTCTATTTCTGCATTTAGTATTAGTGATTTCTTGTTGTACGATTGTGTTAAATGGTTTAATAAAGTTATTTCATAGGATAACAAGCATTATTTAATCATTTTAACAATTTTGGAAGGTCATAGTAATCATTGAGTTACTTAGATTAGTTTGCTTATTCCCAAATCTAGATTTATAGAAGTCCTTTGTGGAAAATAACAATAAATTTATTCTATTGTTTAGAGCATACTAACCAACTTCAATCAAGTTGATTCCACTTGCACTAGATCAAAAATAAATTATACTTAATAACAAAAATGACCCCATTTCATTTTCACTTGATTAGGTTGGGAATTTGATAGATTTACTAGCTCACTAATTCTCGAATTTCTAGATTTTAGACTAGTAATTTTTTCCTATTTTTTAGCATGGGTTAATAGATGTCTTTTTGAGTGATTCCACTTGACATGAAGACCGAAGATATCCTAGTCAATAAAGAAATTTATCCCATCCAATTTGGATTTTATTTTCTTAGTCATTTGTTGAATTATAGTTTCCTGTAGTAAATTTGTTGTTTCCTGTAGTACTCTTCTAGTGTGTATATACTTGCTCAAATTTGCTCAAGAAGATTGGTTATTATCCCTTAGGGTTGAATCAAGACCCATAGGCTCTAAATCAATGATTATAGAATAATAAAGAGAACTTAAGACTTGACTCTTTACCCATGCAAAACATTTCAGTGATTTGGGTTAATTGACAAATTTATGAATTGGATAATACAATGATGATTTTCTTGCTTGCCACATCCAGTGAACTCTGTTAATGGATCTAAACTCTTTGAACTGTAATGGTTGAAATTTAGTTCATGATCTTTACTTTATGAAATTAGAATATGTTTCTTTCCTTGTATTTTCTTTCTCGCAATAGGTTAAGGTTTTCATTTCGAGCATTTCATTTTCTGCAATTAGTTTAGGATCTAATTTTATTACATTCACTCCATTACATAATGACAACAAAGGAAGGACACATTCTATGTTTCACTTATAGTGTTGATACCTCTTAAGTTTGTATGAACATCAGGTTGATAATTAAATTTGGTAGCCTTGGGAGTTGTAGAATTCATGTTGCAATACCAAGGCTCATTACTAATCAAATAAGTAAAAATACATCACAAGCAGTTATCAAAGTAAGAGAAATTACCTAATCTGGACACCCCTATATTTCTCAACATGGACTTAGAGGTAAGGTGACAATACAAGAAGAGGTAGCTTGAAGATCATCCAATTGGAAGAAGGATACATAAGGGCTGAGTAAACTAATAAGCAACAAGGAGGTGTAATCATCTCAAGGATCACATCATCACTAGGAGAAAAAGGCCTCAAGGACCCTACCTCCACTCAAAGAAATAAGGACGACATATTTGAAGAACCTTGAAGTCCCCATATTATACATTTCTACATCCAAAGGAAGCAAGAAGATGTATTTCCATCATCACCAAAGAAATCAAGGTGATCTCCCTCACATTGAAACAAAGATCACATCTCAAACATCCTTGAAGAAGATCGTAAAGGAAGAAACATCATCAAGAAGCCATCAAGTTGAAGATATCATCATGTAGGATCATCTTCACTTGACAAGTAAGTATATTTATATTTATATCTGAATCTACGATCAACATGACTTCATTCTACATGGAAAACAACACACTAGTTGGGTCGTCAAATTTATTTGCATGGAAGAAGAAATAGATTTGATTCTCATAGAGAATGAAGTTATTGAATATGTAAATGGCTGCATCACCAAACCATCTCAAGAGAAAGCTCAAGAATTATAATAGTACATTAAATGGGAAATAAGCACTCAAATAATCCTCATAGAATCAATCAAGGATTCCCTCATCCCTTGTGTATCAAAGTTGGAGAAATCGAAGGATATATATGAGAAGTTGGTATTATTGTTTTATGTAAGCACTGTAGGAGAAT
Source organism: Pinus taeda (assembly GCA_000404065.3). Classification (NCBI taxonomy): domain Eukaryota; kingdom Viridiplantae; phylum Streptophyta; class Pinopsida; order Pinales; family Pinaceae; genus Pinus; species Pinus taeda. The sequence continues at coordinate 43,540 of APFE030243337.1, forward strand.
TCGTACCATTGAGAACCAAATTATACAAAATGAATGTATCAAATGAAGAAGGGATAGCCTCATACCTTATGATGGTGTCACAAATAAGAGATCAACTACAAGAACTAGAAGAAATAATGTCTGATAAATAAATAACCATTGTTGTGCTCAATGCACTACCTGATGAATGCAGAAACTTTGTATCAAGTATCTATGGAAAGAAGGAAGCCACTCCATTAAATGAACTTTGGTCACTATGTAAGATTGAAGAAACTAGGTTGAAGGAAAAGAGTGATGTTGGATCAAATGAGAAAGTTCAACCATATTCTGCCATGGCCAGAAGAAAAGGAAAGTTTGGAAAGTTTGATTCTCGGAAAAAGAAGAAGATCGATATGTCAAAGATACAATTCTACGATTTTAATGAATATGGGCACTTTATAATGAATTTTCCTAAACTCAAGAATGACAATAAGAATAGAAAGGAAATAAATGAAGCCCATGTTACAAAAGAAGTGGAAGAATCAAAAAAGAAGAAATCAAAGGGGAAGGAAGTGAAAGATCTCTACTATGACCGAGATAATCTCCTCCACTTAGTTCTTTTCAGTTATGATAGGATGCATTATATAAATATAGAGATGACATCATGATACAATCATGAGAGTATATTTGAAGTAGAAATGTTTCTATAGAAGTCATGATGATAGACATGGCATCTCCATTGAAAGCATATAAGCGCAACCAAGTAGAAGTATATATGGTTGGAGGAAAGTCATCTAGCAAGATAGAAGATAAAGAAATGTCACCATACATCATCATTATTAGAAACAAGCATTTGTAGAATGAGGATCATCAAGATCCTCCACAAGAATATTTATAAGAAGGTTCACCTCTACTTGGAATAGGCAAGTGTCTCGCTGATTGTATACATTCCACCTTGTGTGGGATCCATTGTTTAGAAGGATGAGGTATGTCGACAAAGGAGTGCATCATGTTAAGTTGGTTGAAGTACTTTAATCTTCAAGCAAGGAAAGGAATTTGCTAGAAGGAAGTGTAGATGACCAAAATGAGGAATAGGTATGTATATATTTGATAGATAAAGTCATGTCATCATATAGTTGCAGATAGCATGGTTGAATTCTCTATCTCATGAGCATGATCGAATAAGAAGGATCTCTTCCATTAAAATGATGCGTGAAGGCATGTAGACAATGTGCCTCGAACTCTTCTACATATTTATAAGATGAAATTAACATAATATGACCTCATATGGAAGATGACATCGTTGACCATTATGGTTCCTATAATGAAGGGACTATGTATAGAAGTTCACGGGGAAACAATATGTGAAGAAAGTAAGAAGAATTCATGAAAGATGCAAATATAGTCATGTAAGATAAGATAAGTGATCAAAATTTGATAACTAGAAGAATTAGCTATGACATCTCCATGGAAGAAGAAGGTATGAAGACCTTGATATGAATATTGAAAAAGAAAAATCTTGGTAATGAATTTCTTAGAGACGGGTTCATACATGTGCAAGATGTTGATGTTGCAAGAATTTGATCTCATGGAAAAAGACCATCATTAAAAATGTAATTTTTATTTGATGTTCATTTTGATTTTTGAAAACATCTGGTTGGGTTGAAATAGGTCTACTGAAAGAGGGTTGTAGAAGTCACTTACAACTAGTATTCATGAAATTGGATGGAATATCTTGAAAGAAACATGACTTGAAAGAGGTATTTGTATGAAGAAAGGCCAAATGTGGACTAGAAGATCACTTTCTGATGAAGAAAAGGATGACATGACTATTGATTCAACCCTATGGTTCATTGAAGGGAAATGATGGAGAAGATGGTCAAATCCCTACAAAGAAGTTATGATGAAGAAGGATCCATAATGAAGAATATGAAGTTCATGACATGATGAAGAAAGAGGAGCCCTACAAGTAGCTTATAGTACCATTATCTCCACCAGAAAGCATATAGTTGTTGTTGGAAATGAATTCCTAGTTGAGAGGGAGCTTGGGCAAGTCTCTTGTTAAAATGTAGCTTGGGAATATTCCTTCTATAGGAATGAGTTTATCCTCCCTATTTGAGAGGGAGAGATAGATAAATAATTCTTGTCTCATGTTATGAAAAAAGAATGGAGGATTAGGTAAGAATTTGATTTTCGATACTCTTTGAGGATGTGGTAGAGAATCCAATAGGTAAGAGTAGTTGAAGAGGAAATTCCTTGAGGATGTGTTATTCCACGACAGGAATTTTCCTATAAGGACATGCCTTGTGAACATCCAAGTGGGGTATGTGCCTTAAGAGACAACAATTATGGTTTCTATCAGTCATTGTTTTGCCAACATTGTGCTTTGAACTTGTGGAGAGATAGAGCAATTAGTCAAGGCCTTGCTAAGTGACAATGTTGGTTGGTATGATGAGATGTAATGATATAAGCTAAAATAATAGCTTATGAGATGGATTACAAATCTAACTCTTCTCATGAGAATTCTTTAGTATGAGAATGTCCAAGTACCTTGTATATATTATGAATACTTGCCTAGTTAAGAGGGAGTGCTGAAATATGTAACTAGATTCAGTATTCATAATTACATATGTAATCATGATGTTATGTATTTTCTATTGAAGAGAAAAATAAATTTATTATTATTATCCTTGAGGCATGGGTTTCATGCTCAAGGTAAATTTATTTATAGTTCAAGCACCAATTGAGTGCTTCTAGGGCTTGTCATTAAGTCAACAAGTCAATTGAGTCATTTTCATGTATGGAAGACCCTCTTGGAATTATTGTATCAAGTCAAAAAAAAAAATTGTAAAGTCAAAAGTGTCACAAATACCCTCCAATACCTTGTCATCAATCAAGAACAAGTTAACCTTCAAAGAATATCAAGTCATCCTACATAGTGATGAGTTGGCATCATGGAAGGGTTGTTTGACCACCTTAAGAAGCCTATATATAGGGTAGATCTTGACCTGATTTTGAATCATCCCATAAGATGAATAAGTTCAATCATAAGCAAAAAAATACAAGGAAGGAGGAACAAAGGTTTTGGAGGATTTTTCTTGGACATAATATCTCACACGTGTGGAATGCAATTAGGGTTTCTGAAGTGAAGGATTGCAAACCTTAAAGGAGTTATAGTTTAGCATGCAAAGGATCATTCATGAAATTCAAAATTATAATAAGATAAGCCCAAGGAAAATGAAGAGGAGACACACTCAAATTATGCCCTAGATTGATCACACAACTGAGATTGATGGGATTACATGCAGGCAGAAAATTTTAGGTAAGGAAGGCCGAAATTGGAGTCATAGTTACGGGTTCAAAATCTTAATTGAATAAGAAGTTGGAGCTAATACAAGGAAAGTTTGAATAGAGTTGACTTTGTGAGAAGGAAGTGCTTCAAGGACAAGTTTGACTTGGTCTTGGAGGGGTCTTTATCAAGGGTCATAAGTCTTGGAATTCGTCATTTGAATTTCTATAAGAAGAGAAGAGTTCTTCTGGATTTTCCTCTCAAGAGGAGAGGTTTTGGCCCTAGCTTGCAACCTACATTTTGTGTCCTCTTGTTTCATTGATATTTATGGTTTGGTAGTTGTTTGATGATAGAGAACAATAATAATAATCAAGTGAAAGAAGAATATAATCAAATAAGTAAAAATACATCACAAGCAATTATCAGAGTAAGAGAAATCAGCTAATATAGTTTCCCCTAGATTTCTAAACAAGAATGGGGATCAATGATTCATTTTAGAAATCTTTGGCTACAATGCTTCCATGGCTCTCTATGCCTCTTCCTCCATTGGCCAAAAGACCCTTAATAATGAAAGGAGGAGAAAATAGGGAGAGCTTGTGGGTAAGGGGAAGGCCAACATCCATTCCCTTTCATTTCCCTTTCCTTAGGATTTTGTCCCGTATTACTTTTTATTTTTTAATTAATCATTTTTTCATTTTTCATTTTGTCTTATTAATATTTTACATGCACATTTATTTCTATAGTATGAATGGCCAAATTAACTCATAAGTACCAAGTGTTACAACCATTCATTGGTTCCAATCCATTTTGGATCAATCTATGAGATTTGCAAGTTATATACAAATATTTAGATGTCGGAATTACAAGTCTAATATGATATTTTTGTAATATAATTATTTCATAATTCATTCTAATATTTCTCTAATCTCAGTGTTATCAAATGCAATTAAATCAAAGGTCCATCATTAGAAGTAGAATATTGAATGATCTAAAATAACTCCTAACCAAACTTTGCAACAAATTATGGCAAAGTTTGAATGAAATGGTACAAATGAAAAAATCCATAAAAAAAATGAAACAAATTATCTTGATAGTTGGCCTTCCAAGGCAGTGTTATAACAAAGGATGACTTGCTTGGTATAATAGACAACCAAAACCAAGAGAGATGGAGGAAAAAGAAACTTCGGAAGAAGGATAGTAGCATAGTTATGAAGGACTCAAAAAGAAACAATATACTTAAATATTGAAGGAGGAAAAATTTGTTGAGCTTATCCATGAAGAGTGACATCTATCCTTGAGCCAAAACAATCTGTAAAATATATCCAGAGAGTAAGAATAAAAAAAATATATATGTGAGAATGCATAGCTTGTTGATTTTCTAGTGCAATCAAGACTTGTACAATTTTTCAAACTGATAATTACTTCTAATGATACAATTAGACTTCTTTAGAGCATTTCATTCATTATGTGACAAATAATTTTTTTTAACCATTATCTTCTTCAATAGAGCTAGAGAGGTCACAGTATAATAAGACAAGAGACACCAAAATTTAGGTCAATGACTAGGGCAAAACCCATAAGGGGAAACCCCAACAATATTTCCTTATGAGAGAGAGTTCAATTCATCAAAATGTAGATCAAAATATTCCAATATTATAACATAAATAAATGCCAAGTCAAACCAGTCAAAGAAGAGATAAATAGTCAATAATGGTCCAAGTCAAAGTTTGCAATAGAGGGGCCGAATTTTAGTAGCAGGTAGCTGGTCAAAAAGGGTCAAAATTAAATCAAATCATAGTCAACAAAACCACAATAAAAAATTAGTCAAATCACAGAAGTTTCCCTACGCTCAACAAGCCAAAATAGCAACATAATTTCAGTCAAATAGAGTCAACAAATCATAGAGAATCTCAACCTCCAAAATCATTCAAGAGATCAATAAAATAAAGAGGAATGGACCAAAGTCAACATTGGTCAAACATAACTCAAGGGAGTTGGTCAACACAGAAATATTCCTCCTCTTTCTCAGTTGCACATGTGGATTGTTCTTCTTATTTCAGATAAAATGGATGTGATGGATGAGGTGCCAAATGAGGTCAATCGAACACCAATTTATATGAGTGATAGGAGGGGGGTTTTTAACATAAGTTCAAACCCATTCAATGAGTGGGGCTGACTTGTGAAAATGAGGCTGACTTGGCCAACATAAAAATATGTAATATCTCCTTGTTTTTTCTAATGAAAATACTGACCAAAGCTACCAATTTTCAACACTCCCTCCTATCTAGGGAGGTACTTTTCATTCCCTCTCTCTCTCCCTCTCAATATCAATCTCCTCAACTAAACCATTAGTATCCCAATAATAACCCAAGGGAGAGATCAGATGTACAAGTCTCATCATAAGGAAGATACATAGCATAAAAATCATCCCACAAGCCAAAACCTAATGACATTTAGGTTAGTTCCTAACTAACCATGGAATCAATCAATGAGGCCAAACTCTCCAACAATATGAAATAATTTCTTAGTCAAGCGTAATGACCCAAGAGAGTACACAGGGTCCATCTCCCTGACCATAAACAAGGTCTCTCGGTCCATGAACCAAGGGAGGAATCCCTATCTCAATGTCAAACTCCTTGAATATATAGTCCCGTAGTCAAATACAATAACCCAAGGGAGAGAACTCAAAATCAGTGTCCCTGACCAAACCCACTGGTATCTTAGTCAAACACAATGACTTAAGGTATCACACCAAGCATCAAAATAAAACTCCCCAACCATATTGGTTTCTTAGTTAATCTCAATGACCTAAGGGAGTAACTAGGACAATCTTCCCAATCATAAACCTTGGTCTCTCAACTAATCCCAAGGAATATTGTCAATCACATGATGTTATACAATCAATGTTACCTCTCTTTGAGAGAGGGATTATCAACAGCTACAAGATTTTCTCTAAAATAAATAAATTTCATCTGGGACAATGGTTTCTTTAAAACATCATCAATCTACTTACCTGTAGGTACATATTCGAGCCTCACAACTCCTCTTTGGACAATATTATGAATGTAACGATACTTGATCTCAATGTGCTTCGACCTATCATGAAAAAATAGGTTCTCAGAAAGCTTTACGCAAATTTGATTATCACAATATACTATGTTCGATTCTATCACCTGATCAAACAAACCAACAAACAACTTTCAAAGCCACACAACATTACAACAGGATGAACACAAAGCTATATACTCAACCTTAGCTATACTAAGAGCAATAGAAGTTTACTTCTTAATTACCATGAAATCATAACAGATCCCAAGCTAAAACAAAAATAGGAAGTGCTTTTTATATCACTAGTACGTCCAACCCAATCAACATCTGTAAACCATGCAATTTCCATTTTCCATTAGAAACATATCTCAAACCAAAATCAATGGTGCCACATACATATCTCAATGTATGTTTCGCCATAATCCAATGCACATGTTGGGGCTAACCAAGACTTGGATCAATGGTTCACATCATAGCAGATATCATGTCTGGTATTCACCAGGTAGTTCAACGAGCCAATCAATTTGTGATGCATAGAGGGATCAACTAGATCATAATCATAATATCACAAATTCTTCAAATTTTCAACATGGGAGTGTCCATGGACTTTTAATCTATCATGCCATATGTTTTAATGATCTTAATGGTGTACTTTCCTTGTCCAACAAAGATTTCATCAGGAATTTTCCATATTTCCAATCTCAAATAGTTGTTCATAAGACCAAGATCCTTCATCTCAAATTCAGAAATCACCTCCCTCTTACACTGGACAATGAGAACCTTAGCTCCTATCAGAAATATATCATCTACATATAGCAATAAAATCAACGTCTCACCATCAACAAATTTTAAGTACAAATTTGTATCAACGCACTCTTTTTTAAACCAAGGATCAACAAATAGCTATCAATGCGAGAGTACCATGAAGAGGAGTTTATTTAAGCCCATACAAGGATTTCTTCAATTTGGAAACATGTGTCTCTCTATCATGAATCTCAAAGCCTTGAGGCTACTCAATATAAAGTTCATTTTCAATGAATCCATTCAGAAAAGCAATCTTAACATCCATTTCGTGCAATTTCCGACCTGTAATAGAAGCAAGAGAAATAACAGATCCAATAGAAGAATACCTGGCAACGGGAGAAAATTTGTCTTCATAATATTCTTCCTCTTTCTAGGAGAATCCACATGCTACAAATATTTCCTTTGACTTCTCAATGCTTCCATCATTTTTTTCTTGAATTGTAGATCGACACAACATATTTCCCTTCAGGTCGACACGGTTCCCATACATCATTTTTTGATATGGACTAGTACTCATTAATCATAAAGTATTTCCAAAATTAATGTTCATCTACTTCTTCATAGGTGGATGGCTTAGATTCAATTATATTACTTATTAATGCTACATAATTTGAATACTTCTTTGGACTCTTGCTTTTCCTAAAGGTCCCAGGAGGTGATGCATGTCCTTTAGCTTCTTTGAAAGTTCTTTCAAGCCAAGTAGGTCTCTTTCTAGTCGCAGTTATAGTGACCCTTGGTAAGTCAACAAATTTATTTTGATTGTCAAATTGTTCTTCGAGATCTAGTTCCATACACTCATGTTATTTAGATTTCAATTCCACGTTCTTAGGAGCCACCTGCATTTCATCATCAAAGTCCAAGTGTAATCCCGTATATTTACAGAAAGCAACATCCTCATAAAAAATAAAATCCCTACAAGTTATAATAGAATGTTATCATAGTAAATAAATATTTGAGGAGTTTGAAATTTAATTGTAGCCAACAAAAGTTCCCTTCTTCCTAGAAGGTTCCAACTCCATCCTTTTCTCCTTGAGCACATGAACATAAACAAGACAACCAAGAATTCATAAATTTTCAATAATGGTTCTCTCACATGTGAAGACTTCTTCAAGAGTCTTATAATCCAAGATATGGTGTGGACATCTATTTTGAACATAAACAATTTTCTTTGAGGCTTCTCCCCACAAAAACATAGGAAACTCTTGACCATGAAGCATGGATTTGTTAGCTTCCATAATAGTTATGTTCTTCATTTCAGCAGTTCCATTTTTTTATGATAGTAGGGAACTATAAAATCTCTCTTAATTCCATCATCCCTACAAAAATAAATCAACTCCTTGGACACATACTCTCCTCCATTGTAAAACCTTAAAGTCTTGATCCTTCTTATTGTATAACTTTCAACCTATGCCTTGAATTCCCGAAAATTTTCAAATACTTCATCCTTGCATTTCAAGAAGTAAATCAATGTTTTACAATAGTAATCATCAATTAAAGTGACATAGTACAAATGACCACCCAAATATTTATTAGACATAGGTCCATAAACATTAGGATGCACAAGATCTAAGATTCCTTTAGATCTACAATCATTACTAGTACATCGTCCTTTGACATTTTTCCCAAGAGCACATCCTCTGCAAACTCCACCATGTTCAATCTTAATTTTAGGTACACATTTAAAAAAACCCTTCATTCTAGACAAAGCTTTATAATGAAGATGAATGTACCTTCGACACCATATTTTGCAAAGATCATAGATGTTGTGTATCAAGGATTGAATTGAGCGACCAAAGGGACGATATTGGCCTTCTATTTATACACCAATGACCTTAGCAGATTCAAAGGAGGAGTCCTTCTTCCATACTAGAAATTGTCCATCAACAAATGCAATTTTATACCCTTTGTCTTCAAGAGATGAAATAGAAAACAAATTCTTATTCAAAATAAGAACATATTAAATATTGTTTATAGAGACATTACCTCATGAATCCAATTGGAAGGGCAATGAACTAATGCCCTTCACTTTGTACTTTCCATTGTCTGCAAGATCAACTATTTGAAGTATCTTCTGTTCATCCAATTCGGAGATATTCTCACAAATTTCAGTCATATGCCTAGAGGCACCACTATCCATCAACCAAATTTCATCATGACCTACAATGGAACTTGTAAAATCATCATAAAATGAATATTCATCATCAAAATCTCCCTTTCTAGGCATCCTTATGTGAGGGTTCATTAAGGTCATTTGTAGAAGCATAGTGCTTCCCTTGCCTCTTTCAACCATAATTCATTTGAGGAAACCTATTTTGATAGTGACGATATGGTTGGAAATGATAGCAGTGAACATTTTCCATGTATCTTCTTCCTTGAGAGGGAGGAGGAGGTATTATTTGTGGAGTAGGTCTTAGAGAAGATATTGAAGAAGGTATTCTACTTGTAATCCTTTGAAATATTCCAAAATTTATTCTTCTCTTATTATTCCTAGAGTGGGCTACAAAAACTTGAGAATATTCACTTGGATTTGGAATCTTTCCTTTGGATAGGAACCTTGGTTCTTCTTGAAGGAGAATTTTCTCTGCCACTAATGCTTGATGAAAAATAATCCCAAGGGTCAGGAAAACCACTGAGTGTTACAACTACTAATTCTTTGATATCTTACTTGAGCTATCCTTATGAATTAAGATGCCCACAGTATCATTCTTTGTCATCTTTACATCATGAATTTAACCACTTAGACTTATATATTGATTGATGTTGTTGATGGTGTACAATCCAATGAGGGCATCATACATCTCCTTTGAGGATTTGTGATCAACAATATACGGAAATAGATGATCCCGAATAGATTCCATAATGATTCTCATAGCCAAGATGTCATATTTATGAAACTTGTCTTTTCCCACTTGATTATCTAGTTCAATAACTTTTCCCAATACAATATCGAATGCCTTATTCCTTGCAAGAAGTAGGTCAATTCTAGTCTTCCATGCTCTGAATTTTGTAGCTCCTTCAATCTTTTTCTTTGTATTCATGATGAAGATGACCAATCAAAACAAAAGATGTAAAATGCCAAATCTATTCAAGGTGATCTCAATTCTCTTCAAGGTGATCGTAATGCTCTTTCCCTTCACCAACACTCTGATCCCATGTTGATTTTCTAGTGAAATCAAGTCTAGTACAATTTTTCATAGGTCACAATAAACAATAAGACAAGAGACACCAAAAATTAGGTCAATGATAAGGGGAAAACCCACAAGGGGAAAACATATCAATCTTTTCTTATGAGAGAGAGTTCAATTCAAAAAAATGTACATTGAATATTCCAATTAAAATTTCAATATTCTGACCTCAATAAATTCCAATTCAAATCAGTAAAAGGAGAGAGAAATAGTAACCATTGGTCCAAGTCAAAGTCTACAATAAACGGGCTGAATTTTGGCTTGAGGTAGTTGGTCAACTAGGGCTGAAATTAGGTCAAATCATAATCAACAAATCCACAATTGAAATGTTATGAAACCAACTCACAAAAAGGTAGAAAAGAGAGATCAACGCCTTAGAATTCAACCTCTTTAAGGGAGCAACCTCCTTTACATTACACAAATGAACAATTCTTGGATGATTCAAATGACAAAACCTCCTTTCTATATATAGGAGTCTATGGAGTCACAAATATAACCCAGCCGACCTAACAATAATAATATAAAGCCACAAAAATAACAATAGAGGGATCCTATGGGGCACAGTAATAAAAATATGGGGACAATAGGGACTCAACAATATTAATAAGGGATACAACTACAATAGTAATGGGGTAATCACTAGTATTATAGGGACCTAACATGCCCCTCTCCTTCAAAAAAGTGTTGTCCTTAATGCTTGAGTAGTTCTGGATGATTCTGTATAAAATTTTCATCTTCCCATGTGGAATCTTCAGTGGATAAGTTCTTCCACCTAATGAGATACTCTGAAATTGATCGATTTCGTAGTTGTCGAGTTCTTGTTTCTGTGACTGCTTTCGGTTCCAATATAATTTTTCCTTCCTCATCAAGTTCTGGCAATATCATTTGAATTGGGAGCTTGTCACCTATAACCTTCTTTAAACATGAAACATGGAAAACTGGGTGCACTCGAGACGCTGCAAGAAGCTCCAATTTGTAT
>APFE030243337.1:56978-75415 GCA_000404065.3 Pinus taeda
AAGCTTAAGCAAACATTTTAAAAAATATACACACCTTTTTTCACTTTGTAGGAGCTCGATATTGCCTCTGATGTATCTCTGTAATTTCGGATCATCCAGTTCTGAAATTGCGACCTGCGGTAGTCCTCTATGTACTTTTTCCAATCCCACCAGTCTGACCCCAATTGGATTCTCCAATGAAGAGTTATGCCAAATCTCCCACAGTGACCTGATTATAGACTAATTCAATAGAGCGAACTTGTACGACGTTCCACGAGTCACTATTTCGACCTCTGGCTCTGAAAAATATATAGAAGAAACTACAGTCCATCCTCTTTCTGCACCTTTTTACAAAATTTCAATCCAATGCTCAGAGAAAAAGTTATGACGACTTTCCCCAGGTCACCTGTTTGGAATGTAATTCAGGAGTCTGCAAAAAGACCAACTTGCAAATATAGTGTGAAAAGCTCTGAAATTTAGACCTAAGGTTCAGTTCGATTTCATCTCAAATGGGTTTTTTTTTCTTCTTCTGAAACGTTGTAGAAAAAAGTTATAGCAAAAATGTCACGATGACCTATTTGGAGCAGCGAAACCCTAGAATCCAAAGCTCTGATACCAAATGTTATGAAACCAGCTCACAAAAAGATAGAAAAGAGAGATAAACGCCTTATAATTCAGCCTATTCGAGGGTGAAACCTCCTTTACATTACACAAATGAACACTTATTGGATGATTCAAATGACAAAACCTCCTTTCTATATATAGGAGTCTATGGAGTCACAATATAACCCATTCGACCTAACAATAATAATATAAAGCCACAAAAATTACAATAGAGGGATTCTATGGGGCACAGTAATAAAAATATGGGGACAATAGGGGCTCAACAATATTAATAAGGGATACAACTATAATAGTAATGGGGTAATCACTAGTATTATAGGGACCTAACACGAAACTTGGTCAAATCATAGAAATTGACTTGTGTTCAACCCTCGTCCAACAAACAAAAACAAGAGTGCCATAATTTTGGTAAAAAAGAGTCAACAAATTGCAGAGAATATCGACCTCCAAAATTAGTCAAGGGCTTGGTCAAACAGAGAGGAACAAACCCATGTCAATGCTAGTAAAAAAAAAAAGTCAAGAGACCTGGTCAACACAAAAAAATTCTTCCCCTTTCTCCTTCACACACATGGATTTTTCTTCTTATTTCAAATCAAATGGATGTGATGGATGAGGTGCCAAATGAGTTCAATCAAAATCCAATTTATATGAGTGCTAGGAGGAGGTTTTTGACCATAGGGTCAAACCATTCAATGAGTGGGGCCAACTTGTGAAAATGAGGCTGACTTGGTCAACATAAATATATGAAATTTCTCCTTTATTTTTCCAATGAAAATGTTTATTGAACCTACCAATTTTCATCATAGCTCATTCTTTATGGAAAAATCTTGAGCAAGAACAAAATCTGCTCAAAATTTGGTTTTCACATTGGGGTTTTCAGTGTAAATTTTGTGTCTAATATGTGGTTGTAAATGTTATATTCTTGCTTCGACTTGTGTATTTATGTGTGTGTATTCTACAATACAAATTTCAATCACTGATTCAATTTATTATTGGATTGGCTTGATGATTTTGCATTATGTTTAGCCTATAACAAAATCTCTTTGTGTTACTGATCTAAGGGATCAATAAAGTGCTCAAAATTCATAGTGTTCAAAAGTGCTCAAAACCTATACCAAAGTGTAGATCTCAATGACCTAAATCCAACATAACTTGAATCACTCAAAACTGATATCGTATGCTCCCAATATCACGTTCTGATTATTTTCCTAAATAGGTAAAAAATTGTAGGTCGGATGCAGGACTGCTAACTGGCAAGTCTGTACGTTGACTGGGAAGGGTGAATGGACAAGTTGAATGTACAACTTGGGCCAATGATTAGATTCCAAGTGTCTTATTCTAATTGGTTCGAATTTTTGTGGTTTTGATGGGTGGTTGAGTTTATTATGTGCGCCAATGGTGGGATGCCATGTGGCACCCCGGGGTTTAGTAAATTTTGAAACTGCAACCTACCAGATTCAAACACAAGATCTATGGAGTGCCAATGCAACGCCTTACCACTAGGGTGCATGGAGTACTTAACAGTTATAGTGGAAAAGTTATATTTAAAATTTATGTGAATTCTTTTTGATACCCACGATACCCAACCACTGGACCATGGCATATATACCCCAAAGAGGAACAGTTAAGGGCTAGAACTTGGGGACTAGCCCCGGATCATATGGCACGCCATATAACCACATCAAAATCTCAGCGGGGTGTTTAACAACGAGAGCGAAATTTTGTGGATAATCCCAATTTTATGGCGCTCATGGGACCATTGCCGAAGAGCCAAGGGGCTATGTCAACAATGGTGGGTAGTTCACCCTAGCCCCTAGGTGCATGGCCCCATGTGGCCCTGGTTTTCTAACACATACCTTCTTGGGAAATTTAAGTAAGCGACATTTTTCACCCAACTCGACGCGAATATCACTGGCACTGGGTGAAATTTTCACTCAGCGTGCCTTGGAAAGGCGAAATTCGTAGAATGGTTAGCAATCCAGTGCAGTTTGTAGATCAGTTAATAGGGAAAACTTGGAGAGAGTATAACTTCTTCAATTTTTGGCCAAATTAAGCCCAACAAGAGACCATATAGGGGTTTTTTACTATATATATATATATTATATATATATATATATATATATATATATATATATAATATATATATATTATATATATATATATATATATATATATATATATATATATATATATATATATAGATAATATATATATATATATATATATATTCGGCACCGTAAATCCATGTAAACACAATTCTGATCACTTAATGAAAGAGGTTCGACATTGGAAGCTAGACCAACAGATGTAGCCCAAGAGAGGGGTGAAATCCTTTATCATTTTTGTTTTTATGTATTTCTGATATGGTATATTGTCTTTCTTATTGCTATTAACTAAGTTTAAAAATCATTATTTTATGTGTTTTGTAAAGTGATCCATTACTCAAAATACATAAAATTTTACTTGCAATTTTTCCCTCACCTTCAAGTTTGCATAACATATCATTTTGGTATCAAAGCTCAAGGTTATTTTGAAGGTTTTATTTTATTTGCAAGTGTTTTTAGATGCTTACAAGGTTGAAGCTTAAAAGAGGAGAAGGAGAACTTATGGAGCCAAGGCCTCACATTGTTTCAAGGAGAACACACATACCTCAAGCTTCACTAGTCATGGCACATGAAGAAGGTCCTAAAGGGATGTCTGAAGATGAAAGAACCTTTAGAAAATATTTATTTAAAATTTATGAAATGATAAAAGTTATTTATGAGGAGAGGAACTCAACGTTGCAAGGAGAGAGCTCAAAACTTCCAAAAGGAGATGGAGAAAAATGAGACAAACCTCCAAAGGGGAATGGAGGTCTTGCTGACAAGCCACCTCCTTTACCTCCATCATCCTCATATTCTTCTAATTCTTCTACCCTTTAACAAACACCTTTGAATTATCCAAAGGGACATGGTAAAACTCCTTTGTTAAATCTTGACATAAAGTTTGAATTTCCTATGTACAATGGAGAGGTAAATGTTGATAAACTAGATAATTATATTTGTCAGATTGAAGTGTATTTCAAGATACAAAGAATCAAGGATGAGGAGACCAAAATTCAATGTGCTTCTCTTAGGTTGGAAAGTGCAACACTTATTTGGCGGGAGACCAGAACTCAAGAGGATGTGAAGAAACATGGTAAGGTTTTATCCTCTTGGAATGATTTTGTTGTTGCAATAAGAAGGAATTTTATCTGTTAGCATACATGCAAAAATCTATAATGGATTGGCATAACTTTAGGTAAGCTAAGGGTAAAAATGTTCAAAGCTATACTCAAGAATTTAGGAAAACAACTTTGATTTTGGGTATATATTTATCCTCTCAAGACACTCTACTCAAATACATTGGAGGATTGCATAGTTATTTGAGACACACAATTCTCATGTTTAACCCTACAAAAGTAGATGAAGTTTGTGTACATGCAACTCATTTAGAATAAATAGGGAAGAATGTTCCCCAAGGGAGCAGTAAAAATCCATTCAAGGGTGAAGACAAAGGAAAGGGGAAATTCAAAGGAAAAGGGAAGAAGAATGCTTGATTCAAAAAGGAGGGATAAAACTCACATGTAAACATTGTTCAAAATAAAGCCAAGATGAAGACCATTGTTGGAGACTTCATCCTGAAATGAGACCCAAAAATTTTAACAAAAAAGGGAAACAAAAGATTGTTGCAACTACACAACATGATTTATAATCTGATTCCGAAGATGAAACAAAGATCACAACCATAGGAATCTATTGCAAGTACTAGTTATTCAAGTAGCCTCAATGAAACTAAACATGAAAAAGAAATAAAAGATATTTTCCACATCAGAGTCATTTAAAAACATGCCAAGATAGATACATTGTTTGATAGTGGATCACAAGAAAACCTTATTTCAGAAGACATTGCTAATAAATTGAATTTGGAAACCACTCCTCATCCTAGACCTTATCCTTTAGGTTGTATATGTGACAAAGCAAAATTGCATGTGACAAAAAGATGTAATTTGAGATTTTCCATGCAAAAGTTATAGATGAGGTAGAGCTTGATGTTATTCCACTTGACATTTGTGGTATTGTTTTGGGAAGCCCATATCTATATGATAGGAGATCCATCTTTCATCGCCATGAGACCAAATGCCGCTTGTTTAAAGATGGGATTGAGTACATTGTTAGAGCACTTAACACGAAGTTGAATTTATCGTTTGTGAGTGTTGGACAAATGAAGAGGCTTGTTAATGCTAGTAATAATTTTGTACTCTTGATGATCAAACCAAAAGAAAATGTTGAAAATGAAGCCTTCCAAGGATGTGATGCAATATTAAGATCTGATTTGCTTGAGATTGTTAATACCTATGATGAGATATTTTAGGAACCCAAAGGATTGCCTCCTAAAAGAGGAATCCAACATGAGATCCAATTGCAGCAAGATTGTCCTCTTCCAAACATTGGCATGTACAAGACATCAGTCATGGAGAGTGAATAAATCAAGAGACAAATCCAAGAGTTACTTGATAAAGGGGTAATCAGACCAAGCACATCACCATGTGGGTCACCAATTGATTTAGTACCAAAGAAAAATGGTACATGGCAAATGTGTGTGGATTTCAGAGCCTTGAAAAATATTATGGTAAAGAATTGTTATCCTCTTCTTAGATTGATGATTTACTTGATCAATTGAAAGATGTTGTGTATTTCACTAAGTTGGACTTGAGAAGTGGCTATCATCATATTAGGATTGTTGAAGGAGACATATGGAAGATAGCTTTCAAAACAAAGTAAGGTTTGTTTGAATGGATGGTTATGCCACTTGGGCTTTGTAATGCTCCTGCAACATTCATGAGAGTTATGAATGATGTCTTAAGGAATTTTCATGATGACTTTTTGATTGTCTAATAAGATGACATATTTATATTCAATAAAACTCGTGAAGAACATGTCATGCATGTTAGGCAAGTCTTAGATGTCTTGAAGAAAGAAAATTTGTTTTTAAAGATGTCTAAATGTGAATTCAGAAAGACCTCATTAGTGTATTTGGGACATATTGTTGCGGGGGGTGAATTGAAGATAGATCCCTCAAAGATCAAAGTCATTATAGATTGGTCTAATCCCAATAATGTAACTGAGGTTGGGAATTTTTGGGAGCATCCTAATATTGGAGAAATTCCATTTCTAACTTTTCTTCAATTACAACTCCATGACATGCCTTAACAAGTGTGAAGCAGGTTTTTCAGTGGGGAGGCAAGTAAAAGAAAGCCTTCGATGCATTTAAGGAGAGAATCAACACAAATCCAATTTTTTCACTTCCTGATTTAAGACAACCATTTGAGGTACAAACATATGCAAGTGACTATGCCATGGGAGTGGTCTTGATGCAACATGGTAAGACCATATGTTTCCATTTTGAAACTTTTAATGGTGCAATATTTAACTATCCTACATATGACAAGGAATTGTATGCATTAGTGCAAAGTGTGAAAAAATGGAAAGACTATTAAAGGGGAAAGGAAACTGTCATTCACATTGATCATCAACTATTGTAATATATGCAATCACAAACCAATCTACAACAAGCGAGGCATTTTAGATGGATGGGTTTCTTGCAGCAATTCCACTTAGTGATAAGGTATAAGAAAGGTATCTATAACAAGGTTGCTGACATGCTTTCTAGAACAATTGTTAGTGCTTTAGTTATGCTTAATCATAGTTCTATCATGCATGAGAGCTATGTTGAAAAATATGCTTAAGATGACAATTTTAAATATGTATATGCAACTTTTTGTCAAGGAAACCAAGTAGAGGAATTAGATTACCATGTTCATGATAAAATTTTGATTCATCTTGGAAAGCTATGCATTCCAAAGGGTGAAATAGTAAACATCATAAGGGAAGCACATACTTATCTTATTGTTGGCCATTTTGGTGTAGGAAAGACAGTGGCATAATTACAAAATTTTTATTGGCCTTGAATGAATGAAAGTGTGTCATGATATGTAAGAGGATGTTCTTTATGTGCTATAAGTAAACGTAGCAATAGAAATTTAGGATTGTATACTCTGCTTCCAGTCCCTTCCCATCCTTGGGAAAGTGTTTTTATGGACTTTGTAGGAGGTCTGCCTATGTCTAAAAAAAACTATGATTATCTTTTTGTTTGTTAGAAATAATACTGAGAGGGGGGTGAATCAATATTATTAGATCAAGAATTTTTCCTTTTCATAATCAGATTTATATACGCTACTTCAGAGAGGGGAACTAGCATGTACACGGAACTATCTTTAAGGCAACCAATGTTTATGTAGTAAACTTATGATTCAGTTAATTCATCACATGTTGATCTTTAATCAGTGCATCAATACTTCATCAATCATTAAACAGTAACCATGTGCAGTATAAACATAATAAACCATTACACATAAGCAACACACATGAACACCAAGTTATAAGGTGGAAACCCAATGTGGGTGAAAACCACATGTTGCTATCATCTCTATCTTCTTTTAATAATAAGAAAATATGTTTACAATATTATACTGGTGCAGACTCATACCAGTATGTAGGCTTCTACCTGCAAAAGGTTACAACCTTCTCTCATTCTCCAGCTTCTACTGGAAGGGAGCTACAACCCCCTAGCTCTTGTACTAGCCAATATGTTTACTAGTACGTACGTGCCAGCCTACAGAAAACTCCACTCTTCCACTAGGGACCATGTTTCATGAATTTTCAGACTAGATGCTCCTGGTACATATCAAGACATATGAAGACCTTGACTCCTCAATAACCCATAAAAAATTTAGAAACTCAAACTTCATCAACCAACATGCAGTTAATCTGAAACAATCAGATCATTGTCATCAAAACACTATACTGAACCTAGAAACCTGTATCAACATTTAGAACCAACTGAAACCTCAAAACTTCATGTGTCATACTTTGTACGCTACTTCAATGAAGAAAAATTGCATGCATACGCTACTTCCTTCAGCCCAACCTACATATACCTCTAAATATTCTGAATCATAAAATCTCTGAATCACAAACTGTACCAACCAATAGTGTACTGAACATCTATTGTCAACTTATAGAACTTTACATAGGCAGGAAATAGAAAAAAATTCTTCTCACTTATACAATTAATGAAATATCAATCTCCTTATGCATTCAGACCTAAGAAGACTTCATTGCCAGACAACAGTAAAATAACAGTAGCAATAAATCAACAATATTGATTTGATAGATCAGTGATCTCTGAACATCAAGCCTTTCTTTTGTATACACTACTTGAAAGAATAGAACCTGCATGTATACGCTCTTTTTCCGAGACAAACCTGCATACAGATCTGCAAATATTGACTCCAAACTTTTGTACAATTCTAGACTTCAGACAAACCCAGATCATGATAGATAACGAATAAAATAGACGCAAAACATCAGATCTAACCTCAACCAATATCAGATCATTCAAGAATAAGTCATTTTAGGTCTCATGATCCTGATCCAATATTGAACTCAAGGTGCACATAAATATTTAAGATCTAGTCCCAAACATAACCCTGCAACATAAAATATACTTTAGATAGAAGTATTCCTTATAATCTTATTCACTTGCACATCTGGCCTTATGATCCTCTCTTTTTTATATAGTTTTTGGCCTTTCTCAATACCATGGACTGAATCCACTTAGGACCAATACCTTGGATCAAATACCATAGACCGAATACCTCAGACTAAATACCTAGGGTCAATATCATGGTCCAAAGATACCTTGGACCAAATACCTCAGACCAAAACCATGGTTTTCAACATGTACATGCTTTTCATTTTGTGGGAGTGTGTGTGTACGTTATCTGCTATTTTTTTCTTCTGATTACCTACGTGTATATGTTGCTTGGACTAAGTGAACTTGCGTGTATCTCTTAAACTGCTCCTACATCATATTCTTCCTTCAACTTCTTTATTCTAATCAATAGACCTTAGTTCCATCTTCCTGATCCTCTATACCACTACCCTATTGCCTCTGAATATTCTTGTTAGCCTCTTATCAAATCTGAGTTGACCTATGGAGTTTCCATCAAGGACAATACTTGTATCATAATGCTAACAATCTCCCCCTTTGGAATTGATGGAAACCGTGATGGTGTTGACTACTTCAAGCTATAAAGACTGTTAGAGATACCATACAACACAAAAATACCAAAATACTTTCCCCCTTTGACATCAAGGGCAAAGGGTGGACCACTCTACTCTCCTCCTTTGCATGATGCTATCCATACTCCCCCTGAGTACATGTCGAGGCTGCAGAGAAATGATTCAATATCATAACATGACACTATAACTCAACAAAGTGAGCATGACCTCCCTATGACCACGAACTCATACATACATCAATCACCCAACCAAGTGGGGATACACCATATTTGACTCATCTTCCCAACCAAGTGGGTATACACCAAAGTTTATACATGACAGAAATACAACAATTATTACATCATCCATCCCAAGGATATTGGGGAAATAAATTACATCATATGACCAATAGACCTCATTGAAATATAGACCATGATAGAAGAAGTTATATCACACTAATGACTGATGCAAGTAAGAAATAGCTGAGTTCGGCAACCGTAATTCCAACAATGTGGAATGTGAACGCTCCCCCTAAACATGTGTTACCACTATTTTTTTTGTTAGAAGAATATATACGCGCTTTCAGCCAAGGCAACCCGCGTGTACCCATGCATATACTTCATGAAACCAACATGTAGTAAACTTCCTCTGAAAAACTGGATTTAACAGCAGGATGATGCAACAACAACTCCCAACTTTTATCTGAGACATTCAAAGTTTTCTTAGGTAGTGTTTTAGTGAATATATCAGCAACTTGTTCTTTGGAGGGGACATACTCCAATTTTACCTTTTGTTCAAGCACTTGTTCTCGTAGAAAATGGTACTTGATGGGTATGTGCTTGGTCTTGGAGTGCATGACTGAATTCTTTGAAATACTTATGGCACTTGTATTATCACATAGAATGGAGTTGGGTGGAGTACATATGATCTGAATGTCTTACAAAGTTTGCATCATCCAAAGTAGTTGTGTGCAACAAGATGCAGCAACCACATATTCTGTTTTAGCTGTAGATAAAGCAACTAAACTTTGTTTCTTGCTGAACCAAGACACTAACCTGGAACCCATATATAATGCACCACCACTAGTGCTTTTTCTATCATCAACACTCCTGCCCAATCTTCATCTGTATATGCATGAAGAGTAAGATTTGCATCTCTAGGATACCATATTCCAAAGTCCTGAGTTCCTTGAAGATATTTGAAAATTCTTTTGATTGTCTAAAGGTGTGATTGCTTTGGATTTGATTGGAATCTTCCAACTATTCCTACTGCACACATGATGTTAGGTCAGGTACCTGTTAGATAAAGTAGACTGCCAATCATGGATCTATAAGTTGGTTGATGTACTACTGTTGATTCATCATTTGAGCTAAGACTGCATCTTGTTACCATTGGAGTACATACAGGTTTAAAATCTTCCATTCCGTACTTTTTCAAGATATGCTTGAGATATTTGGTTTGTGACTAAAGAACTTGCGTGTATCTCTTAAACTTCTCTTACATCATATTCTTCCTTCAACTTCTTTATTCTAATAAATAGACCTTAGTTCCATCTTCCTGATCCTCTATACCACTACCCTATTGCCTCTGAATATTCTTGTTAGCCTCTTATCAAATCTGAGTTGACCTATAGAGTTGCCATCAAGGACAATACTTGTATCATAATGCTAACAATCTCCCCCTTTGGAATTGATGGAAACCATGATGGTGTTGACTACTTCAAGCTATAAAGACTGTTAGAGATACCATACAACACAAAAATACCAAAATACTTTCCCCCTTTGACATCAAGGGCAAAGGGTGGACCACTCTACTCTCCTCCTTTGCATGATGCTATCCATACTCCCCCTGAGTACATGTCGAGGTTGTAGAGAAATGATTCAATATCATAACATGACACTATAACTCAACAAAGTGAGTATGACCTCCCTATGACCACGAACTCATACATACATCAATCACCCAACCAAGTGGGGATACACCATATTTGACTCATCTTCCCAACCAAGTGGGTATGCACCAAAGTTATACATGACAGAAATACAACAATTATTACATCATCCATCCCAAGGACATTGGGGAAATAAATTACATCATATGACCAATAGAACTCATTGAAATATAGACCATGATAGAAGAAGTTATATCACACTAATGACTGATGCAACTAAGAAATAGCTGAGTTCGGCAACCATAATTCCAACAATGTGGAATGTGAACGCTCCCCCTAAACCTGTGCTACCACTGTTTTTTTTGTTAGAAGAATATATGCGCGCTTTCAGCCAAGGCAACCCGCATTTACCCACGCATATACTTCATGAAACCAACATGTAGTAAACTTCCTCTGAAAAAACTGGATTTAACAGCAGGATGATGCAGCAACAACTCCCAACTTTTATCTAAGACATTCAAAGTTTTCTTAGGTAGTGTTTTAGTGAATATATCAGCAACTTGTTCTTTGGAGGGGACATACTCCAATTTTACCTTTTGTTCAAGCACTTGTTCTCGTAGAAAATGGTACTTGATGGGTATGTGCTTGGTCTTGGAGTGCATGACTGAATTCTTTGAAATACTGATGGCACTTGTATTATCACATAGAATGGAGATGGGTGGAGTACATATGATCTGAATGTCTTGCAAAGTTTGCATCATCCAAAGTAGTTGTGTGCAACAAGATGCAGCAACCACATATTCTGTTTTAGCTGTAGATAAAGCAACTGAACGTTGTTTCTTGCTGAACCAAGACACTAACTTGGAACCCATACAGAATGCACCACCACTAGTGATTTTTCTATCATCAACACTCCTGCCCAATCTTCATCTCTATATGCATGAAGAGTAAGATTTGCATCTCTAGGATACCATATTCCAAAGTCCATAGTTCGTTGAAGATATTTGAAAATTCCTTTGATTTTCTAAAGGTGTGATTCCTTTGGATTTGATTGGAATCTTCCAACTATTCCTACTGCACACATGATGTTAGGTCAGGTACCTGTTAGATAAAGTAGACTGCCAATCATGGATCTATAAGTTGGTTGATGTACTACTGTTGATTCATCATTTGAGCTAAGACTGCATCTTGTTACCATTGGAGTACATACAGGTTTAGAATCTTCCATTCCGTACTTTTTCAAGATATGCTTGAGATATTTGGTTTGTGACTAAGTGAACTTGCGTGTATCTCTTAAACTGCTCTTACATCATATTCTTCCTTCAAATTCTTTATTCTAACCAATAGATCTTAGTTCC
Source organism: Pinus taeda (assembly GCA_000404065.3). Lineage (NCBI taxonomy): Eukaryota > Viridiplantae > Streptophyta > Pinopsida > Pinales > Pinaceae > Pinus > Pinus taeda. The sequence goes on from APFE030243337.1 coordinate 68,975, forward strand.
ATCTTCCTGATCCTCTATATCTCCACCCTATTGCCTCTAAATATTCTTGTTAGCCTCTTATCAAATCTGAGTTGACCTGTAGAGTTCCCATCAAGGACAATACTTGTATCATAATGCTAACAATCTCCCCCTTTGGAATTGATGGAAACCATGATGGTGTTGACTACTTCAAGCTATAAATATTTTTAGAGATACCATACAACACAAAAATACCAAAATAATTTCCCCCTTTGACATCAAGGGCAAAGGGTGGACCACTCTACTCTCCTCCTTTGCATGATGCTATCCATACTCCCCCTGAGTACATGTCGAGGCTGCAGAGAAATGATTCAATATCATAACATGACACTATAACTCAACAAAGTGAGTATGACCTCCCTATGACCACGAACTCATACATACATCAATCACCCAACCAAGTGGGGATACACCATATTTGACTCATCTTCCCAACCAAGTGGGTATACACCAAAGTTTATACATGACAGAAATACAACAATTATTACATCATCCATCCCAAGGATATTGGGGAAATAAATTACATCATATGACCAATAGAACTCATTGAAATATAGACCATGATAGAAGAAGTTATATCACACTAATGACTGATGCAACTAAGAAATAGCTGAGTTCAGCAACCATAATTCCAACAATGTGGAATGTGAATGCTCCCCCTAAACCTGTGCTACCACTGTTTTTTTTGTTAGAAGAATATATACGTGCTTTCAGCCAAGGCAACCCGTGTGTACCCACACATATACTTCATGAAACCAACATGTAGTAAACTTCCTATGAAAAACTGGATTTAACAGCAGGATGATGCAACAACAACTCGCAACTTTTATCTGAGACATTCAAAGTTTTCTTAGGTAGTGTTTTAGTGAATATATCAGCAACTTGTTCTTTGGAGGGGACATACTCCAATTTTACCTTTTGTTCAAGCACTTGTTCTCGTAGAAAATGGTACTTGATGGGTATGTGCTTGGTCTTGGAGTGCATGACTGAATTCTTTGAAATAATGATGGCACTTGTATTATCACATAGAATGGAGATGGGTGGAGTACATATGATCTGAATGTCTTGCAAAGTTTGCATCATCCAAAGTAGTTGTGTGCAACAAGATGCAACAACCACATATTCTGTTTTAGTTGTAGATAAAGCAACTGAACTTTGTTTCTTGCTGAACCAAGACACTAACCTGGAACCCATATAGAATGCACCACCACTAGTGCTTTTTCTATCATCAACACTCCTGCCCAATATTCATCTGTATATGCATGAAGAGTAAGATTTGCATCTCTAGGATACCATATTCCAAAGTCCTGAGTTCCTTGAAGATATTTGAAAATTCTTTTGATTGTCTAAAGGTGTGATTCCTTTGGATTTGATTGGAATCTTCCAACTATTCCTACTGCACACATGATGTTAGGTCAGGTACCTGTTAGATAAAGCAGACTGCCAATCATGGATCTATAAGTTGGTTGATGTACTACTGTTGATTCATCATTTGAGCTAAGACTACATCTTGTTACCATTGGAGTACATACAGGTTTAGAATCTTCCATTCCGTACTTTTTCAAGATATGCTTGAGATATTTGGTTTGTTGGTGATCGTGACAAGGGTGGTGAACCAAGAGTTTTCCAGCAACTCATAGACATGATGCAGGTAGATGCCCCCTCATCAATAATTGTTCTATGAACATTTTTATTGAGGGCTTTTACCTTTATAAGGAAAAATAGTTGTGGGTGTAATTGTGGTGTATATCTTGATTAAAGACCACAAGATTAGAATCTGTAGGATCGATTCCACCTATCACCGACAATAAAGCTTGCTTTTGGGAGGGACAGTTTTGCAATACCTCAAGTGTCGACATAACAAAAGGTGATTGAGACAAGTCTTCTCCTATGTTATAGTTCTAAGCTGCTCGAGCACAAGGATTGAATGTCGATTTGTGTGCAACTCCCTTTGGTGGCTTTATTATTAATTTAGATATAACAGGCGAAACAACTTCTGGTGAAGTTGTGGTCTATGTACTAGGTTGATCAGTAGCTTGGTTATTCGACAACAATAGATTTTCATAATCTTTATTCCTTTTCAATACCAAAACATCATTCTATGTTTTTACAATGGACAACATAAGAACTTTGTATGTGGAAGCATTATCAGTGGCAACCAAATGTGTTTCTGGGTTTGGAAATGGATTTGTCAACACTGTTGAGGTATTTGAAGCCTTTAAAAGTTTAGAGACCTCAGATCGATGTGGACAATCTCTTGTAAAATTCTCTTCATTACATATCAAACATGGATAACGAGGTTCCTAGCCGCAGAAGGGGATTCAGATGATTTTTCAGATTGGAATTCTCCTGCTTGTTCTTATTATTCTTTCCTTTTTTCTTGCCTCCTAGTTGCTTTGGATTTTTTCCTTTGTCAGATGACATGGCATTAATCTCCGAGGCAAGAATGTTTTCATATTCATTTGAATTTTGGTTGTAAATAGAAAGGGTTTTTCCAGATGGTCCCCTTCTCGGTTGTGTGCTCGAGGAACCGATCACGTCGTCGTCAACATGAGAGTCCCTACTCGATTTTGGAGGCGGTGGAATGGTGAAAGATGGTCTAGGTGCATCAAGAATTTTATCATAGAGCGTGCTTGATTGTGTATAAATCAGATCCAAATATTGGGCACGAGAAATGACTTTCTCTTCTGTGACAACTCCTCCTCTCGCCACATCCTCAATGATAGATGGTAATAAGGACTTTATAAACCACTCAGCTAAAAGCTGATTAGGAACATACGTCTTTACCATTCGACGATGACACTGCCACTCATGAATATGATCTGATATGTGAGTGGAGGTAGTCTATTTAAAGTTGGTTAGAATTTTTGTTCTAGTCTCATACTTGATAGGTAACTGGAAGTGGGTTAGAAAGGTAGTGGCAAGAATGGTGAAGTTATCAAAAGAATCTCTAGGTAATTCAATATACCATTTTGCAGCTGGACTAGTAAGTGTTCTCTAGAAAAGACGAAGTCTAATCGAATCATCGTTCAGGGTGCTAGATGAACACCATAAATGAAAATTCATTACGTGATTTGATGGGTCTTCTCCTGGATTTCCATTGAACTTTGGAATGTCAGATGGAAATTTATGTGGAATCGTCGGCCAACAAGGTGCATATGCAATTGGATCATTAGTGAGCTAGTTCAAATCTAGTAGTTATAGAGTTGATACAAATGGAAACTGTCGATTCAGGTCAGGTTGATCATACCTAGGATAGGATGGAATTGCTTGTGCCATAAGTCTTTGCATACCATTGTAGGGCATCTGCATCTAGTAACCTTGGTAAGGTTGTTGGACATAACCAGTATAGGGCAGTTGTTGATAACCAGTTTGGAAACGTGGTTGTCCATAACCTGCAAAGCCTTGTTGCCCAGATCCTTGGTAAGCTTGATATTGTCCTAGACTAGTTTGAGCTTGTGAACCAAGTCCAAATTGGGGTTGGGACGGCTAGAATTGAGGTTGTTGATATTGCGACAACCATTGTTTGTTGAACCGACTGCTGCTGCCTAGTACTGAAAGACTAACCAAGCTGCAGATCAACTATACATGTGTGTGCCCGAGTCATTCCGGATAAAGGAACACTAACTTGAGGTTGTTTTTGAGCCCTAGAAACAAGCAACTATTGTATAACAACCTAAGAAACTTGAGCCTTTTGCCTTGAAACCTGAGGTTGCGAGGAAGAAGGAATAGTTTGTACCAGTTGAGATACAACAGATTATGCTTGTGACTGCAGCACAGTCGTAATAGCAGGTGTAGTGGGAATATTGGACATAGGTTGGATTGGTTGTGTTGGATATACAACCCTTATTTGATCTGGCAGTACTGGTTTCCAACCACTAGCTCTAACTCCAATTTGACCTGAATACTGTGGAAAACTCTCATATGGTTGTCCCCCGGAAAAAGGAGGAAATAGTGAGTAAGCATACTTCTCTCCATATGGTGGTAGTCCAGTGTTTAATGGATATATCGGTCTTTGATAATTGGTTTGCCCAAATTGATACTGATATGCAGGATCAAATTGTTAAGTTTCCATGTGAGAAAAACCAAATGGGATTTCGGACGAGTAAATGGGAGTTAACCATGGTGCAGAAGAAACCCCTGAGTGGGTTCCAGCTAGCGATTGGTAACCAATCGGAATGGATGATGCACCATATAAGTGTGACTCAGATGTAGCACAAAACATCGAAGGTGTGGCAACAAAAAATTCTACTACAACTGCTTCAAATGATACAGTCTTGGATGTTGACGGTTGGGTTTAGAAGTACTTCTTGGTTGAACAATTTCAAATTGAGGATCAATTTGTTGTTGGAAAACCTCGGTTACTATTACACTAGGATAAGTTCTAATGTCCTCAGGTAACTACAAAACTTCCTCTTTAGAGATGGGTGTACCAGAAATGATTGGAGTAACTTGAGTCCTTGAAGATGTTGAAGCGAATGTTTCAAACAACCCAGATGAACTAGACTCAGTTAAACCAGACCGCTTTGTCTCAATTGGTTTCGCTTCCGAAGGCAAAGACGGTCGACTCACTAATCTTCGCGAATGATGGGATTTGGATTGGATTTATTTCACAATTGCGGATTACTTGATCAACTTAAAACTCAACTAAGGGAAAATGATGTTATTCATAGTCAATTAATTTTAATGACACTTAGACACAACTTCACTTTAGTTTTAAAGAGTCGAGAAAAAGCTAAAGATGACTCTAGTCGCCTTCAATTTTTAATGAGCCTGAAAGGACAAGTGATAAGATGGACCTTTTCTTCTAAAGAGTCGAAAAGGAACGAAAGTGACTACTCTGGAGAATCTATACAAAAAGGTTTACCAGACCAATCGCAAAACTGCAATATACACCTTAGTGATAAATTAAAGAGAAATTACCAGGGACTTTACGTACGGTAGTCAATCTTCCTGAATGTTATGTTCAGTGCATTTCGATCGATAAGGCGGCAAACTTAGTTTCCTATGGATAAACGATTTAAGCCTATTGGGGTCTCCCACTATATACGCGACGGTACAGGGAATACAAGTCCGTGCTAACACTTGTCGTATTAAAGAGGAGGAAGCACCCAACCTTTAGTGAAAACGATAGACACTAGGTTTAACAACGCCGGAACACGTCTCTAGCTGAGACATCTAAATGTGTTGTGTTAGATTCCAAAGCATTGTTAAGTTCATTGAGGTTCATTTTAAGTTGATATTTCTTAGAATTTTTCCTTTGATGGTTGACCACGAAATGTGATATCAAATTCCTAAAGATGCATCTACAATGATAAGCAATCTTTTCGTTTATTTGAACAATGAAAATCCTCACTACAAGGGATAGAGCATAGAAGTACTTTTGAGCAAACACCAAAGAGCACACGCTAGTGCAATTCCCTAAATCATTATTTTGAGCACACAAACCAAAATGCTAAAATGAAAATTCATGTATTTGTTTTCAGCTCCCCTTAATGTGAATGATACAAGAAGGAAAACTAAATGCAGCAATGATTCAAAATGTTTCACACAAAATGGCAATTTTCGACAATTTTTCTTCAAAGACAGGAAGGAAGACTCAAAAGACACTTTCAAGTTTGAAGAAATATCTTTTCAACACTTTGAATGAAATAAAATCAAATGCATAAAATAGATTAATCAATCAGCTATGAAGGAGGATTTTACAACACTTCACTTTTTCGATGAAAATTTAAGACTTTACAACACTTTTTCTATCGAAACGAAAATCGATCAACACTACTTTTTGGCAATATATTGCAATGGAAAAACAAATACATAAATATATTCACCAATAATAATCTTAAATAGGGATGAATTAAGTGATGAAAGTTGGCTTTAATGATGAGACATCATTCATATTTAGCAAGCAATCAAACATAGATGAAAATTAGTCAAAAACCTCAACTCCTAGATGGGAAAATTGATTTTCAATCAGTCATCATAGGTTGTAGTGATAGACAGTGCGATGCATAGCACTTTGTCCATTCGGGAACTACTATGCATAGCAGCTTGCAGTTCAGGACAGTGCGATGGTCACTGAGAGCAACCCTGAAGTTGTTTTTGGCTCAAATTTGATGCAATTTTCAGTGGATTAAGCTTGATTTCAATAAAAATGGCAAGTAAAGTGTAATGGAATGTTCTAAGAGGCTACTAAGCTACCAAAAAGGGCATTCAAATTCTTTTTGCACAAAATCAAATGCTCAAACTAAACCAGAGATTGACTGAAGTAGCTTTTATCTACTTCGCAATTGTATAACAAAAGCGGTTTGAAGGCTTCCTGGCTAGCTTCGGGATCTGTCTATAGTTTATATAATTCATCATAGAGCATACAACAGCCAAAAAAAATCATCGATTCCCCAGCAGAGTCGCCAATTTGTTTCT
>APFE030243337.1:90199-101587 GCA_000404065.3 Pinus taeda
ATTACATTAACTCCAAGCTAATATTATTATATTAATTTCAACTTAATATTATTAATAATATTAGTCTAGGGTAAATTTACTAATATATGAGTAAAATGAATAATATTACAGTAGTTAATTACTAATAATACAGGTCTAGGGTGAATAATTAAGATTATTAACTACTAAAGAGACTATTGTTATTAAAAGAGCGATATTATTATTACTAAACCAAAGTTAACATAAGAAAACAGCTTCTAGCTAAACAAACCTAAAGGGGTCAGGCGAAGAAGAGGCTAAGGTAAAAGGGCTGGGATCCAACACCTACTAATCTTCCAACCTTCATCCCCATTGAGATTCAAAGGTCTTTTCTCGATCTCAAGGGCTTCCCTCAATTTACAATGGTGAAACTGCGCAACTCTAGCGATAACTTGAGCCTCTTCGATACAGACTTGATGTTTACTTTTCTTGGCATGCTCAGCAAGTGCTGAGGACTTGGCCCTTCCATGCCTCAAGTCTGCTGAGTGCTCACTAATCCTATGATTAATAGAATGACCAGTTTCACCAATGTATGGGGCCCCACAGGAACATGGAATGACATAGACCCCTTTCATGTCTTTAGGGTCGACGGGATCTTTAACAGATCTAAGAGAGCTACAGATGGTGTTAAGAGGTCTAAAGGTCGAGGGAATATTATGCTTCTTAAGAATCCTGGCGATCCTATCAGTGGTTCCTTGGATGTAGGGGAGGTGTACCCCCAGGATCCGGTCTTTAGGATATTTATGGACAGAGTGCTCCTTTCGGGCCTTGAGGAAGGCTTTCTGACCTAGGTATCTATTGTAACCATTTTTAACAAAGACATCCAGGAGATGAGCCTTCTCCTTCACCAAGTTTTTCTCATCAAAGATTCTTAATGCACAATTAGCCAGTGTGTTGAGGACGCCTAACTTCTGAGCGGGGAAATGATGAGAGCTGGCGTGGAGATATTGATCGGTATGACTCTTTTTTATGGAGGATTTCGAGTCCAAAGCTTTGTACTCAGCCCGTCTCTTGCCAAAGCTTTGCAAGAGATTTGTAGATGACACTGGTGTCGTTTGGTCTCATGGTCATGACGAGTTGGATCTCTTCTTCCGTCATCTCAATGAGCAATCCTCCGCCATTAAGTTCACTATGGAAAAGGAAGTCAACGGTTCTCTTCCCTTCCTTGATGTTCTCATCTCTAAGAATAATGATGGTTCCTTCTACCACCAGGTATTTCGTAAAAAGACTCATACCGATCAATATCTCCACGCCAGCTCTCATCTTTTCCCCGCTCAGAACTTAGGCGTCCTCAACACGCTGGCTACTCATGCATTAAGAATCTCTGATGAGAAAAACTTGGCGAAGGAGAAGGCTCATCTCCTGGATGTCTTTGTTAAAAATTGTTACAGTAGACACCTAGGTCAAAAAGCCTTCCTCAAGGCCCGGAAGGAGCACTCTGTCCATAAAGATCCTAAAGACCAGATCATGGGGGTACACCTCCCCTACATCCAAGGAACCACTGATAGGATCGCCAGGATTCTTAAGAAGCATAATATTCCCTCGACCTTTAGACCTCTTAACATCATCTGTAGCTCTCTTAGATCTGTTAAAGATCTTGTCGACCCTAAAGACATGAAAGGGGTCTATGTCATTCCATGTTCCTGTGGGGCCCCATACATTGGTGGAACTAGTCGTTCTATTAATCATAGGATTAGTGAGCACTCAGCAGAATTGAGGCATGGAAGGGCCAAGTCCTCAGCACTTGCTGAGCATGCCGAGAAAACTAAACATCAAGTCTGTATCGAAGAGGCTCAAGTTATCGCTAGAGTTGCGCAGTTTCACCATCGTAAATTGAGGGAAGCCCTTGAGATCAAGAAAAGACCTCTGAATCTCAATAGGGATGAAGGCTGGAAGATTAGTAGGTGTTGGATCACAACCCTTTTACCTTAGCCTCTTCTTCACCTGACCCCTCTAGGTTTGTTTAGCTGGAAGTTGTTTTCTTATGTTAACTTTGGTTTAGTAATAATAATATCTCTCTTTTAATAACAGTGGTCTCTTTAGTAATTAATAATCTTAGTCACCCTAGACCTGTATTATTAGTAATTAACTATTGTAATATTATCATTTTACTCGTATATTAGTAAATTTACCCTAGGCTAATATTATTAATAAATATTAAGTTGAAATTAATAAAATAAAATTAGCTGGATTAATGGAAATAATATGGCTAAAGGTTAGATAACAATAGTGCAACTAAAATAAATAATAATAATAAAATAATAATAATAATAATAATTATATTAATATTATAAATATTATTATAATAATGGATAAATTATTATTAATAAATAAATATAAATATAAATACCTGTCTATTATAATAATTATATTATGCATGTTTACTCATATATAAGAAAATTAACCCAGACTAATATTATTAGAATATGTAATTTGAAACTAAGTATATTATTTAGCTTAGAGCAATATATAATATGCAACTAAAAACATATATATATATATATATATATATTATATATATTATATAAATAAAATTTTACCCTGGTTTATTATTAAATTATTTGAAAAGTTAATAATTATGGTAATAAGTTAAACCATGGTCTCTTTAATGATTATATTTTTGGATAATTTATCGAATCTTGACCCTTTCCCCTAGGCCCTGGTCTAATCTAATCGTTAAGGGTCTTTTTAACCGTTGCTCGTTCATATAGCCGTTGAAGGACCTACATACTCTATTTAACGGATCGCTCATAATTGTTCCTCAACTTGTCCTAACGATGAACCACACTAGTTGGTTCGAAACGCGTCGACAAATGATTCTCTATGTGATTTTGTTGAAATCATCTTGCAATCATAAATGACTATCCTCACAATATCCCTGAAAAGGCTATTGAAAAGTTGCCTTCTTTTCAACCTAGATTTTTTTTAGTTTTAGCCTTTCCTTTTCTCTCTTTAAACAAAATTCTTTGATTGGCTTGTTATTTCACAATGATCTTGAAAGAATTTCAATAGAATTTTAGACAAATTTGGTTCATCAAAACCAATGACTTAGGTACTACTGCATCGATTAACCAACTTTATTTGTCAATTCTGATTTTCTTGAGTGGTTGGGGAAAATGGTTGTTATCTTCTGTACCCAAGTTCAAACCCACCTAGTGAGAAACAAGTTTACAATACATATCTAATTATTTAGTATCATGTTAATTATTTGCACATAAATCTCCATATATTTCATTAAAAAAAGGGGAAACTAAACAAAAATATAAATTCATTGTATGATATTTATGTATTTATGTATTTATTATTATATTAATTTATTTACACATACGAAGTCCTATGATTAGCTCAATTGGTCAAGTCCCCGTCGCTAAAGCACATACGTTATTGAGAGGTCGCAAGTTAAATTCTCTTGACACTCTCGGGGTTAGACTCCGTGGTTGAGCCAAGTGATCCCTTTGGGTGAATCTTCATGGTACAAAAATTCCAAAGACATAGTTGTCACCGATCTCCAAAGATCGTGAACCATATAAATAAATGCATAAATTATTAAAAAAATAAATTTAATTAACACATTTGCAGCTCAACGTATCTCAAAAGTGGAGGAGGATAAACCAATGATAGTTGTGTTAGCCAAAAGGTCATTATCTTTATAAACACCCATTTAACCTCTATATATATATATAATCCTTGAAGGGGTGGATATGTCTGGTACAAATATTCAAATAATATATATTATATAATAAAACACTTCTGAACTGGGTATCCCATTAAAATAGGGTGTTGCCCCTTGGACGACAATTTTACTGGGAAGGTCATTTCTCACTGGAATCTGATCCCTTTTTTTCTAAAATTATGACTATGGACGTGTTTGAATCATTTTTTTTAGTACAAATGGATTTAACACCATTCCAAAATCCTGAAGTTTTACATCGGTGACTCGAATTTCCAAAAAAAAAATACCCAATTTTATCAAAATATCATGTCAGAATTTGCATTACCTCCTTAGACTACATTTAAAAGTTAAAATAAAATTGGGAGAGATAAAACATATACCTCGAGATGTGTATGTGACCATTGACCTATGTTAAAATTGGCAACTAGGGCCAAACTCCGTGTGGGTCACTTTATTTATGTTCACTGATATTTTTTCCTAGATTCCTCTCATTGAAAGGTGTAGGATTGATCTAAAGATCATCTGATTTTGACAAGTATTTATGGAGATATGGATTTATTTCAAATTACTTGACAAATTGTCAAGGTTGACCAGCAGTTAAGTGTGTTTCACACATGCCCAGCGTTTCATATAAATAGAAGAGAGGTTGAGTCATTTGGAACTCATCCAATCACTCATCTTCTCTCTCCTACGCATCAAAGGATCCTCTCTCTCTCTCTCTCACGTGTGGCTGGAAAAGAAGACACAGTAGGGCAAGGCAGACGCAAGAAGGACGCAAAGGCTGCAGGTCGTCTCTTTGACTAGCATTGACCAAGCGTTGACCATCTAGGAATGCGGATTTGGTGTGGCTGCCTCTCCTAGGTAGGCCGTAGATTTTGGCATGAAACCCGAGGTGATCTGACCTCTGGTTTGACCAACGTTGACTTCCCTAGTTTGGGGCAACAAGATTGAATTTAGTCAACTGCAGTTTGACTACGTTTTCGGGGTTGTTCAAGGGTTGTTTCTTCAAGTTGTTCGAGGGCTAGTTGACCAGAAATTGACCAAACATATTGAAGGTCAATTTCAACTCGTTTGACCAAGTTTGACTTTGTTGATCTAGGGTTTGTTGTTGCTGATATAAAATTACAGAATTCTAATTTTGTACTATTTCTCTCTGCTGGATTATTGAAGATAAAAGAAAATTTGATCAAAAGGTTTCCCCGCATTGGAGTTTGTCCCTAGCTAGCCACCACATCTTGTTTCTCTTGTCTTGGCTTGTTTTATGTTGTTCATTTAATGTTCTATCTGCACTTTACTTAATGTATATGTGATTGCTAATCTGTGGCTAATAAGAAGAAAAACAAGTAAACTATTCTAAGCATAGAACATACCATAATTTAACATGGTATGAGCACTGAGGTGAAGACAAAGCCCAAGCAAGAGCAAGAGCAATCACTGAACGCTGTTAAATCTATCTTAAAGAAGTCATGGGGTCCTCAACACACTTCCCTGCTGAAGACAAACTCTGTGAGAAGTCTGACTATCACGAATGGAAGATGTCTCTTGATCTGACATTAGTAGAGCACGAAGTGTTGGACCATGTGAGAGGCCAGATTATTGAGCCTCCATCAAATGCACTGCTGCTAGGAACAAATGGGCCAAGGGAGAAGTCAAAGCAAGGAACATCATTTGGGACTCTATTGACAAGCGCCTAGTGGCCTATGTTTCCTAGCTAACCACCTCCAAGGAAATCTAAGCTAGACTAGTGAGTTTATTTAAAATTAATGACGCAAATCAAGTGTTGTTCCTTAGAAATAAGCTAAAGGAAATTAAGAAGGGCAAAGATGAGAGTATGCAAGCATATTTCTTAAGGATCACCAAGATAAAGAATGATCTCCTATCTATTGGGGAAGTAATTCCTGACAGGGAAATGACACTCAAAACTCTTGGAGGACTTCCACCTGAATGGTATATATTTAGGACTACTCTTCTCAACAATAGTGTAATTCCTGGATTTGAGGAATTAATGGCCAGATGCATTCGAGAAGAAACAAGAATGGAAGAGCGAGAAATGCTCATACTTAAAGGTCATCCCTTTGCCTTTTCTTCTCATGCTAAAAGAAGAAACAATTCCAGGGCTAAATTTAAACGAAAGGTTGGACCGAAGGGTGGAAGAAAAGGACGATGTTACAATTGCAATAAAATGGGCCACTATGCAAGGGAGTGCCCTGATAAAAGGGACTCATACCGGGACGATGATCAAAATCACTCTCAAGGCAATCAAAGGAATGGCAGAGTTAAAAGAAATGTCGGAAATCAAGGAAGAGGACAACCCTTCAAGAAGGAAAGAAACTCCAGGTATGAATCTAACGTTGTTAACAATAAGCAAGATGAATATTATCTACCAGTGGCTCTCTCTACTACATCTCCCCTGGACTCACTGGGAAATTAGCTTATTGATAGTGGTGCGTCAAGGCATTTCATTGGTTACAAAGAAGCTCTCTCTAATCTGGTAGAGAAGGAGACCAACCTAGAAATTGTTCTTGGGGACAATTCAAAATATCTCGTGAAAGGAGTAGGGAATGTCACTCTTCAATTGAATCAGGGAAATACAATCCATTTACAAGATGTATTATATGTACCTGATCACAAAAAGAACCAGGTGTCCATTTCGGCAATGGAAGAAAAAGGCTACAAGGTGGCCTTCAGCAATGGCAAGGTACGTGTATGGAAAAAGAACTTTAAATATGCTTTCACTCTTGGGTTTTGAGTTGATTCTTTATATCAGGTCGAAGGAAGTCCGCTGGGTGTCATGTCTTGTGACACATCTCTTCAGTCCGAACTATGGCATCGGAGGTTTGCTCACCTTCATTATAAAGCTCTACCCAATGTGAGAAAAATGGTAACCGGGATGCCCGAGTTCCAATTAGAGCAAGAAGGTGTATGTCCAAGATGTGTCGAAGGAAAGCTCAAAAGGGGACCATTTCCCTCAAGCCAAAGCAAGACCTCTGATATATTGCAGTTGGTTCACTCAGACATATCCGATATAAGACCTGTGAACTCCTTGGGAGGATATTTATATTACCTCACTTTTACAGATGATTATTCTCATAAGACTTGGATATACTTATTGAAAAAGAAGGATGAAGTGTTCTCCTAGTTTCAACACTTCAAAGCCTTGATCGAGAATCAGACCGAAAAGAAGATCAAGATCTTAAGGACTGATAATGGGACTGAATATGAATCCAATGAGTTTCATGACTTTTGCAAAGAGGCTGGAATTAAGAGGGAGACTACTACACCATATACTCCTGAGAAAAATGGTGTGGCGGAAAGGAAGAACCGTATGATTGTGGAAGATGTTCGTGTTGTGCTCCATGATCAAAGACATCTGAAGTTTCTATGGGCCAAAGCTGCAAATACCATCGTATATGTACAAAACTGATGCCCTCATCAAGCATTGGGTTCCAAGACTCCGAAGAAATGTTCACTAGTAAGAAACCTAACGTATCTCATTTTAGAATTTTTGGAAGTCCTGTTTATTTTCATGTGCCGAAGGAGAAATTGAATAAATTGGGTGCATCTGGAAAGAAAGGAATCTTCGTAGGCTATAGTGAAAATACTAAGGGCTATAAAATCTATGTGGCTAGTCAAAGGGAAGTCGAAATTAGCCATGACGTCACTTTTGATGAAGATATGTCTCTTAGCAAAGTAGACAATCTTCCTACTCTAAGAGGATCTAAAGAAGTTGACACCAGAGAACCGAAGGAAAAGGAAGATGAGATGATGCCCGATGTGGAAGAACCTATGGATCTTATTGATCCTCCTCCGCAAGAACTTTCCTCTTCTAAAAAGAGGCCTTTATGGCTTAGGACACATTCTAGAAGGTTCCTCTAGGTGCAATGTGTCCTTCAACATTGCTCCCAGAGGAACCTTCCGTGAAAGTAAGAAGTCGAACAAGTATCAAGGATATCTGACCATCATGAGCATGATCATCCAAAATGAGCCTTCGTCATTCATAGAAGTTGTCAAGCATCAAGTATGGAAGGATGTTATGACTGAGGAATATGAGTCCATCATGAAAAATGATGTTTGGGATGTGGTCCCCAGACCCCAAGACAAAGCAGTTTTCACTTCGGAATGGCTTTACAAGATAAAGCATGCAGCTGATGGAAGTGCGGAAAAGTATAAGGCTCGTTTTGTCGCTCGTGGCTTATCTCAAAAGGAAGGTATAGACTATGATGAGATATTTGCACCTATTGCCTGATATACCACCATCTACTCGATCATAGCCCTTGTTGCTTCGCAAGGATGGAACCTACATCATATGGATGTCAAGACTGCATTCTTGCATGGTTCGATCAAAGAGGAAATCTATGTAGAGCAACCCAAAGGATTTGAGATTCATGATTGAGAATTTCATGTGTGCAGGTTAAAGAAGGCCCTCTATGGGCTAAATCAAGCACCCCGAGCATGGTATGAAAGGATCAATAGCTACTTGATGAAGTTGGGATTCACTAGGAGTGAAGCCGACCCTAACCTTTACTTTAAGGTTGAACATGACAATCCTCTCATACTAGTGTTGTACGTTGACGACATCTTTCTAACAGGGGCAGACCCTCTCATTCACAAATGTAAGAGGGAGTTGGCATCTGAGTTTGAGATGAAGGACCTAGGACCGATGCACTATTTCCTAGGAGTTGAAGTCTGGCATAAGCCAGGGGAGATTTTCCTATCTCAAGGAAAGTATGTGGTGAAGATATTGGAGAGATTCAGTATGGTGGAATGTAAGCTCGTAACTACCCCAATGGAGCTTGACTTCAAAAATTTAAGTGGTAGTGTTGCCAAACTTGTTTTATGAAATGCTAACGAGTATCGTCAACTCGTCGGAGAATTGATGTTCCTAGTGAACTCCCGTCTGGATATATGCTTTGCAGTCAACACGTTGAGTCAACATATGGTTGAGCCTCACCACATACATTGGATTGGTGCCAAGAATCTATTGAGATATCTTCGTGGCACGATCACTTATGGGTTGAGATACACTGCCGGAGATGTGAGACTATTTGGATATACCGATGTTGATTGGGCAGGCAATGTGGTGGACCGAAAGAGCACTTCCTGGTGTTGTTTCTCTTTGGGATCTTCCTCAATATCCTGGATGAGTAGGAAGCAGAAGTCGATGGCTTTGAGCACCGCTAAGGCAAAGTACATTGCTGCTAGTATGGCCTCCTATGAGGTAGTCTGGTTGCGAAAGCTCTTCAATGAGATGTTTGGATTTACATCGGATACCACTGTGATCCTATGTGACACCCAGAGTGGGATTTGTTTATCAGAGAATCCCATATTTTATGATCGCTCCAAGCATATCGATATTAGGTACCACTATATTCGAGATATGGTGCAGCGGGGAGCAATAAGGCTCCAACATATTGCTACAGATGAACAAGTCGTTGACATTTTGACAAAGCCCCTGGGAAAGATCAAATTCTTGAATTTCCAAGAACGACTTGGTGTCGTTTAGAGACCCTCTTATGAGGGTCGAGTATGATGTATTGAGCTCTGGGAGCTCCAGGGGGGTGCAGGGTACTTCTTGGAGCGACATGTGACCACAGGGCGACTCACCATCCCCTAGTGGTGCACTATGTACAGGGTAAAAGGTTCAACCTTCCCCTGCGACACCCCATGGCGACTCTAGAACAGGATGATTAGTTCTCCTGTGGGCTAGGATGATTCATTCTCCATGGCCATTGTGGAACATGATGATTAGTTCTCTTATGGGCCAGGATGATTAGTTCTCCGTGGCATCTATTGGACAGGATGATTCGTTCTCTTGTGGACAAGATGATTAGTTCTCCTGTCGAGGCATCCTACCCATGCAGTCTCGGACTCATGGGAAGTACCTCTCATCTTATCAATGAGCAGGGAAATGAGGTTAAATACCATAGTAGTAATATCGATGGATGCATCATTGTATCTATCGTCCTCCCTATCCTAGGATGACCTCCATTGATCTGGGATAGTGAGAGTAGTACACACTCTAAGACTGACTTTGGGTCAGTGGAGGATGGTATGATACATCCTCGATCATTTCTTCTTCTTTATAGTTTGAACAAAGCATAGCAGAGCAGGGGTCAAGTTGTGCAGGGCAGTGCATTTGATGGATGGATAGTAGCAACGGTCAAACGAATTGCAAATGGAGTTCTCCCTAGTTGAGAGGGAGTGTTAAAATTGGCAACTAGGGCCAAACTCCATGTGGGTCACCTTATTTATGGCTGCTAATATTTTTTCCTAGATTCCTCTTATCGAAAGGTGTAGGATTGATCTAAAGATCATCCGATTTCGACAAGTATTTATTGTTGGCATTATGATACATATGTTGTACTTGATGGAAACACTCTCATAGAAGATCATCTCACTTACATATAACTAGATGAATCTACAGAAGAGATATCAGATGTGACTGAATGCATGGGATAGTTCTAAGTGTGACAAGTTATCTTTGCCATCAAGTCCAAAGGGGGAGATTGTTGGCATTATGAGATAAGTGTTGTCCTTGATGGAAAACCACATAGATGACAAATCATAGTGCAGAAGGTCAGCAGTAAAGAATTGATGATCAGACTATAAGAAGAAGAGAAAATACATATACGCAGGTTCATTGTGACCGAGCCGCGTATAAACGCGGGTTAGACTTTACCAAGTCGCGTATGCGTATGCACGCACTTCCATGTGAGGAAAATCACGTATATGTTGGATAAATTACCTTTGGTCCGTGGCAATTAGTCCTTGGTACTTGAGCCTATGGTGTTGGACCATGGTACCTCGTCAGATGTGTTGATCCCTAGTATTGGGTGCATGGTATTGGTTTATTATGGTTTTGGACCATGGTATTGAACAAGGCCTAAGACTATAAAAGGAGAAGAAGATCATTAGGCAAACGGTGTGAGAAATACTCCAATATCAAATAGAGTATGAGATCCAGTATGCAGGATATGGGTTATGATGCAAGCTAAGGAGGGATCTCACCGGTTGATGGAGAATAAGATCTAAGGATAGATCAGGATCAAATGGTTTGAAATGAACTATCTCTATATGGTTGATTATGCTCTGTATACTGACGCATGTAATGTTCTGAACTGGGTATAACTTAAGTTTGAGATAGCTGCAAGTCTTGATTGAATATTTATAGATCTGTACGTGGGTTGGCTTTGGTAAAAGCGCGTCTGTACGTGGGTTTGGTTCGTACAAGTAGCGTATACCATTTAAGTTGTGATTTTTTATGATACAGTTGGTTCTGAATATTGTTGCAGAGTTTAGTGTTCTGCTCTGTGTTCTGGTGACTGTTTTTGTTGACAGGGTTTCAGTATTGGGTATTGATGTTGCTAAGTGTTTGTGAGCTTCAATGGTTCTAGTATGAAAATTTGATGAAACGTGGCCTTCAGATTGTAGTGTTGTGCTTCAGTGTATCCAGTCTGAAAATTGATGAAACGTGGTACCTAGAGGAAGGAAGAGAAGGTTGTAGCCTCTGTAGGCCAGCACCTACGTACTAGTATCTTGGCTAGTACAAGAGCTAGAGGGGTTTGTAGCTCCCTTCCAGGAGAAGCTAGAGAAAGAGAGAGGGTTGTAGCTCTCTGCAGGTTGCAGCCTGCGTACTGGTAAAGGATTGCACCAGTACATTGTAAAAGAAGTTTCTTATTAAAGGAAGATAGAAACAA
>APFE030243337.1:107418-125287 GCA_000404065.3 Pinus taeda
AGATATGAAATTATTTCTAATTACTTGACAAATTGTCAAGGTCAACCAACAGCTAAGTGTGTGGCACACATGCCCAACGTTTCATATAAATAGAAGAGAGGTTGAGTCATTTGGAACTCATCCAATCACTCATCTTCTCTCTCTCCTATGCATCAAAGGAGCCTCTCTCTCTCACACACGTGTGGCTGGAAAAGAAGACGCAATAGGGCAAGGCAGACGCAAGGAGGACGCAAAGGTTGTAGGTCATCTCCTTGACCAGCATTGAGCAAACGTTGACCATCTACGAATGCGGATTTGGTGTAGCTGCCTCTCCTAGGCAAGCTGCAGATTTTGGCACAAAAACCGAGGTTGATTTGACCTCTGGTTTGACCAACGTTGACTACCCTAGTTTGGGGCAGAAAGTTGACTTCAGTCAACTGCAATTTGACTGCGTTTTCGGGATTGTTCAAGGGTTGTTTCTTCAAGTTGTTCTAGGGCTAGTGGACCAAAAATTGACCAAACATGTCAATTTCAACTCATTTGACCAAGTTTGACTTTGTTGATCTAGGGTTTGTTGTTGCTGATATAAAATTACAGAATTCTGATTTTGTATTATTTCTCTCTGCTGAACTATTGAATATAAAAGAAGATTTGATCAAAGGGTTTCCCCACATTGGGGTTTGTCCCTAGCTAGTCGCCATATCTTGTGTCTCTTGTCTTGGCTTGTTTTTTGTTGATCATTTAATGTTCTATATGCACTTTACTTAATGTATATGTGATTGCTAATTTGTAGCTAATAAGAAGAAAAGTATGTAAATTGCTCTAAGCATAGAACATACCATAATTTAACAACCTACTTGGATAAACATTGACCTTCTTGGA
The DNA here is from genome assembly GCA_000404065.3 of Pinus taeda. NCBI lineage: Eukaryota > Viridiplantae > Streptophyta > Pinopsida > Pinales > Pinaceae > Pinus > Pinus taeda. Next base: position 108,280 of record APFE030243337.1, read on the forward strand.
AATCTAAGGACAAGCCCTACATAACATGGTGTATCTTCAAGATGGACCTGAAGTTTAATTTGAAGTTGCATGTCTGCAAAACTCTCTTTTTAATGAATTTCCAGTACTAAATTCAAGAATCTACAAAGGTAGAGGACTTGACCACAAAGGACTGCAAGTAAGCAAACTAGCATTATTTGTTGTCAAGAAGATTGCAACCTGATTTGGCTTATAGAAGGGAGCAATCATCAGTAGGAAAGAATTTCAGAGGACAAGGACTGCAATCTCTTTAGTGAACAATTGTTTACTCTATGTGGGGCCTTTTGATTTAGTCATTTGTAATGGCTTGATTAGATGGGCAAAGTCTAGTAATTTCACGTGCAATACTTACAATGGAGCAAGTGTAATAGATTTATGTAATTTTCTCACATGGTTTGTGTGAGAAAATGGAAAAAGTTTTGATTGGAGATCAACTTTGGGACTTAAAATTAGATCACAAGTCAATTTATTTAAGTTTCTCTTGGACTAAAAAGAAACAATTAGAGTAAAAAATTCAGCATGTCCAACAAAATCTCCCACAGGGCAGAATTCTTTTGACTCCATAAAATTGTAATACCTTCAAAATAATGCTAGAAAGGCTTTTCGAGAATGAGAAAATCACAATTCACGACTTTCATAGTCATGAATTAACACATTTAACTCAATGCGTACTTGCAAAGTGCAAAAGAGCAAAAATTAAGAAGTCTAAAACAAATTGATTTTTGCTTAATGCTTGGTTTGACGAGGAATGCAAAAAGGAAAGGAGAATGTGGAAAGAGTCAAACAAGGATAACATAAAACTCAAAGCTTACAAGCAGTTATTAAGCAAGAAACATGTTGATTTCATGGTTTCAAGGAGGGAAGAACTAATCTTCCTTGGGAAAAATATTCCGAAATTATTTTGGAAGGAGCTCCAACCAAGAAAAATACAAACTAGAAATAGTACTACAGCTTCTAAATGGTTTGATTATACAAAACAGCTCTATGAGTAGGATCCCAATGTTGACCCTCCCCCCTTGGTCAACACTGATACTGAACTCTTCATGGTGCAAGAGGTAGAGATGGGTATCAAGAAGTTGGGTGTTGGAAAAACAAGACTTAGCTGAACTCCAAGCAGAATATCTAAAGTGGGGCTCAAAGATCCATAAACCTCACATTACAAAAAATTTCAACATCATACAACAAGTACTCCCCACAGATTGGAGAACTAGTGTGCCAATACCTCTTTTCAAGAGTGGTGACGTCAATAATCCCTCCAATTATAGGACCATCATGATAAACCCTTTGTTTGCAAATCTATTTGGAAGCATGCTAGAAAATAAAATTAGCAAGTGAGAAGAAGAGAGAGATAAGCATGCTAAATAAAATTAGCAAGTGAGAAGAAGAAAGAGATAAGCATGCTAAAGAGCAAGCAAATTTTAGACCTAAACATCCACAGTTGATCATTGTATAACTTTAAGGCACATCATTGAAAAAGTTTGGGAGAAAAAGGAAGAAGTCTTTTGGTGCTTTGTTGATTTCAAAAGTGTTTGACATGGTTCCTAAAGATAAGCTTTGACACAAAATGGAAGAACTTGGGGTTCCTAAACATTTGAGAGCAGTTATGCACAAGTTGTATGAAGAGGTGAAAGTCAAAATTAGAACTTTGACAAGCATTTCTGAAAGTTTTAGAAGCAATATCGAGGTCAAGACAGGTTGCCCACCCTTTTTGGTTTATATATCAACAAGCTTGAGGAGTGGTTAAACTCACAAAGGGGTGATGGTATCTATTTGGGCAATTTTGTTATAAGGCTTCTTCTGTATGCAAATGACCTTATTCTGATTGCTAAATCGACTCTTGGTTTGCAAGAGCACTTACTATCCCTAAAGCATTTTGGTACAAGTGTGGAGATGCAAGTCAATATCAGCGAAACGAAAGTAGTGGTTCTCTTAAAAAAAAACATAATCAGCATAAGTTTTGCTTTGAAGGCAACATATTCTGGTAGAAGTTACATATTACAAATACCTCAAAATTGACTTCAACAAAAATCTAAGTTGGGATGGTTGTAGAAAGAAAAGAACTTTGGGAGGTTGGAAAGCATTATATGTTTTTCAAAATAGGTGTAGAGAGGCAAAGTTGTGGAACTAGAAAATCACTCAAACTCTTTTTGGGCTTCTAATGATTCTGGTGATTCTCTATGGTTGTGAACTATGGGCTAGCAGTTCATCCGACATGCAGTAGAAATAAATTGAGAAAATTCAGAAGTGTTTGATTATAAACAAATTCAAGATTATAAGTCTAGTTCCTTATGCTATCTTGTTAAGTGAAACAAGGGTTGCTCCTATTAACGCAATTGCTATGATACAAGTCAAAACATTTGTTAAAAAAAAATTGAACAAATGGAAGAGGGTAGATGGCCTAAAGTTGTCTTTAATAACATATTATGCAACTAAACAAACAAACAAAAAAACACTTGGATGCAACAAAATAACAAATGGCTTAGTAAATAGGGTATTTGCTTGAACACATGTCCCATAAACAACGAAGAGATAAAGTTCCACAAGCATGCTTGGGATAAGGAGCTAGGAAGAAAGATAAAGTACTATATTGAAGTGTTTAATCCCACTCATAGTCATCAACCAAAAACATACATAGAGGCCAATATCTCTTGGAGAGCCAAAATTCTTATTGCTCAGTGAAAGACTAGTTATCATCAACTCCATTGTGAAACAGTGAGCTGGAAAGGGCCAAAAGAAGTGTGGAAGGAAAGAGTATGCATTTTTTGTTCTTCCGGCAAAGTGGAAACAGAAAAGCATTTCATTTTAAAATGTGAAGCCTTCAAAGACAACAGGGAAAGTTAAACAGATATGCTGTCAGCTAATGTTTGGGATAATCTATTTAGCGAGGGGTTTGTCAAGAAGCTGGGAGCATTTATTGTGAAGCTTCATAGAAAAAGGCCGAATACATCAAGTAGATGAAAAAGCAATCTGTCCCATAAACTACCTTTAAAATCCAAAAACAAACCTCAGAGCACGTTGAAAAATTTGATCGAGTCCAAACTCATTACTCACTTCCTCACTTCCTGTTTATTTCGCATCGATGTTTCTGTCATCACTCTAACTGTGTGCTTATTACGTATCCAATTTTTAACTCTGTTTATTATATTAGACAGGGCCACTGTGGCTTCGGGTTCTGCACAGGGGCCACTTTTCACAACAGAATTTTGCAAGAAAAAATTAGATAACACAGCCAAAATTAAGTAACGCTGTTATTACAACTCTCACATCCAAAATTGAGCACTGTTAAAGTCCGTCGAAGCATCAAAGCTTTCCAATTGTTTAGGATTCAACTTAGCAACCTTAACAGATTCATCGAATGGATTAGTAATAGAAATATCAGTGCAAGTTCATGTATATGATTAGAAACAATTTCATCACAGTACTGAGCTCAATACTGAATGTATATGTACACGAACATTAACACAGGTATGGGTTGATGTCTGTGCGAAACATATTATCTGACCTGCTCCATCCTAGAAGAGGTATGTATTTTGTCAAAAGATCTTAAGGCAGTGCTGTGTCAAAGAAAGACAACAAAGAATATCCAGCTCCATTGATAAACAAAATGGGTAAAATATATCCTGAACTCAATGGAAGAATATTGGAAATATTGATATCTGTTTTGGAGGATAAAGATTTGTAGGATGATAGGTGTTTTGGGTTCATTAGCACCTTCGGATACTTGACAAACCCTAGAACACATTGATACAACAGAGCAGCAATCTTGAGACATTTAGTTCATAGATTAATCTCGGAATTAGTATTCATTTCCAAATCACAGACATTTACATCACTCACCCATGTCTTAATTAGGAAAAAATGCAATGCAAACCATTAGCCTACGTTTGGAGAGATCAACATAGCACTGAGTTTATGACAACATCTTATCTGTTTTGTCTGTGATTTCCAAATCATAGACATTTACATCACTCACCCGTGTCTTAAAAAGGAAAAAATGCAAAACATTAGCCTACGTTCTGAGAGATAAACATAGCACTGAGTTGATGACTATGACAACATCTTATCTGTTTTGTCTGTGACCATTTCAAGATCACAGACATATCACTAGTCCTATGAAATATTTATCAACAGCAGTTATGCTTGTTATCCAGAAAAGAAGAAACAAATACAGTGCTTAGTCAACGAGATATCCACTAGGCTATTAAATTGTCTTGAAAAAAAGACAGAAACCATAAATAAATACAGTGCTTAGTCAACCAGATATCCACTAGGGTACTAAATTGTCTTGAGAAAAAAAACAGAAACCAGATATACACACAACTGAGTTCACAGCTTCAAAATATATGATCCAGTATGACACAAATATGAATAATTTATCCGTGTTTTTTTCCATAAGAAAACAGTAACAAGTATTGAGCTCCATTACATATAGAGACATAAAAATATGAACCCCAAGGGGTTAGCTCAAACAGTTGTTGCCAGTTTGAATCCTCCCAAGTGATGTGCACTAGTGGGTGAATGGCACTACTCTCTGACATAGAGTGGCTTACCAGAGATGCCATCCACAAATGTGAGGAAGCATCAGTTGGGTTTCCCACAAGGTTTTCCTAATGTATCTAAGAATTTTCATAATAAGAGTACCAATAATTCAGATGAAATGACATACAAAGACTGTAAAGTAGACCATAGCCAATGCAACATTGCAAAACATCTTTTATTTTCAATTTGCAACCATTACATAATGAGCGTTCTAAAACAAATTTTATTTTTGCTAGCCACAATTGACAAGTATCACATCTTATAAATAAAAAATATGTGATGAGCAACTTAAAAAGAATTCAGATAATATCCTGTTGCCAAGAAGACACCAAAACATATCGATGAGCCCAAGTTCCATGAGCAGCTAAAGTTTATGGCCATAATAGATATAAATCAGACAACAGACCGCAAGTCCAAAAAAATAATCAATTCCGTTTCAGATCAAATCATGGAGATGTTTCCTCTTTGGACTGGACAATCCCTTCAACCGGAAGGGGCTCAGATACTACTTCTACTCCTTCCAAGTCATCATCACTGTTGTAGACAAAGCGAGTGTGTCTCCCAGCAAATGGAGGAATTTTTTCCAAGTGAACACCATCATCATGCACTGAAACCCTTCTTAATTCTTCACAAAGCTCTAAACATTCTTGATTTTCACTAAGCTTGTTTTCTTCATCATCTTCATTAACCTCATTTTCAGAAAAATCATCAGCTTGGACATCCCCATCATTCTCTCCTGGAGCATAGTCATCAGCTTGCTCTGGACAAGGCGAACTTATATTCACCTGCATGGACCACACTGAAACATCATCATCTTCCAAATTTCTCAATTTCTGGCCATCTTCAGATGAGATAACTGAGCTTGGTGATGCAATTGATGCTTCAGCATCAGCATCAGCATCAGCCTCCTCCATGGAATCAAACATTAATGTACGAGGAAGGGGCTTTTCAGGCAATGTAGCATTCAACTTCACTGCATCAATTACCTGCAAAGACACCACACAGATATGGTAACAGATGCAACTACTAGTTTCCAAGATATGGTAACAGATCAAACTTCATAGAAAATCACAGATGTCCCCAATATTAAAAATTATACTTACCTCTGGACGAGGGGTTATTTCCTTGGAAGAGTTAACTGACGATTCCTTTCTGGACTCAATGGTTTGATCAGATTCATTTGAGAGCAAGCCGTTATTGCCAGTTGCAAAAGGATTAGGTAAAACGGCAGAGTCAGGTGTATTTACAGGTGTGGGGGCCAGAAGTCTGCTTGGAGAGGGTGTATAACCATTCAGATGGCATAGGCTTTGAAGGTTTGAAACAGGTTTACGGGTATCTGCTTCAACCCTTTGCAAAAGGGACCTCACTTGGTGGCGGAGCAATGACTCACCTGTCCCAGGTGTCTTCACACAATCAGGAAGGTAGCGACGTGTAGTATTAGGTGTAGGAGTTTCTGGCTCATCATCCCTATCAAGAGCAAGACCAGAAATAGGGGAATCATTTGTGAGGTCCAGAAGGGGTCGACGTCTGCTGCCACTTATCCTCGTGGCACTTCCTTTTCCTGAACCAACAAGAAAAACTACTTGTTGAGAAATATTGAAGCACTCAAAAAAAACCTTCAACCAAAGTCAACAATCAAATCTGAGGAGTCAGGACATTTCCCAAAGAACCTGCATGATATAATTTTGGAGAGGAAAGCCTAAACCCTACACTGAATTCTTTGATGCTAATTACTGTGCAGACTTGTGACAAATTACCTGGCTTTATGGCACTGTTAACAGAACCAAATGCTGAAGCTCTTGACAGCTGTCTTTCTGAAGAGGGGGTCTCCATTGCTTGGATTTCTTGGACAAGAAAAGCTGCATACCAAAAAGATCCATAAACATCCATAAATTTTCATGTACACCCTTCAATTTCCACTGCCTTTGGAGTGAAGCTACCATGACGCAAAAATATGAACAAAAAACCCAGATGATAAAAGACAAAATCCAACACAGTAACTTCAATCAGAAGATCTTCCAACGACAAAACTTGTTCTAGATAGGTGATTCACAAAACAATCCAGTATGAACTTAACAATTAGAACCTTTCTCAAAGAAAGAGATGTTTACCTTGAAATCAGCAAAACCAAGAAATCAGCAACCAACCCTGCAGTTTTACCATGAGGAAGGTAGACAAAAACATCCATGATTATTACAAACCCATGAAGAATAATCATACATGATAGAGTAAAAGCAATGCAGTAAACCAGACACTCAGTAAAGTCATCCACCATAAAGTCTCAGAATCCTATGATAAGCTGGCTACCTTCTGGATGGTAAATCAAATTACTAGATACAATGAGAAACTTCAGAAATTCAATGTAACAGATTCTGCTTCCAAATTTCCCATACCACATTTTTGAAAACCTCATCAGGGAGAGCATTTTGGTGGGAGACACTGAATACCCAAATCAGTTAAAGCAATGCAGTAAACCTACTCAGTAAAGTCATCCACCATAAGGCTCAGAATCCTATGATAAGCTGGCTACTTTCTGGATGGAAAATCAAATTCCTAGATACAATGAGAAACTTCAGAAATTCAATGTTAACAGATTTTCTCCTTCCAAATTTCCCAAACCACATTTTTAAAAACCTCATCAGGGACTGCGTTTTGGTGGGAGACTCTGAATACCAAAACAAGTTATGAATTAATTTTCCAATGGGAAGATATTTGAAGACTCTTCAAAAGACAAAATACAAAGGGCTACTGGCAGTAAAGTGCATTTCAGCAAACCTCTCTCTACAGAGGAGATCTAAACCCCAAATCAATATAAGATCATAGGTTTGGCAAGCTCACATGGTTCCCGCAAAAATATGGGCATAGATCAGCTAGGACAAAGATCATTAAGGCAAGTTAAGCCCCATTGAATAATCCAAAGAGATGCCTACCATACAGAGATCACAAGCTGGCTGTGTTCCTGATGAAAAAACGAAGTCCTAAATACAATGACAAACTTCAAAGAGTCAATGCTAACAAATTCTCCTTCCCAAGTTCTCAAACCATATTTCGAAAACCTTCTCTGCAATTGCGCCATCTTACACAGCTCCCAAAATCAAAAAAGACCATGAAATATAGCGTGTTGAAACCTTCTCTGCAATTGTGCTATCTTACACGGCTCCCAAAATAAAAAAAGAACATGAAATATAGCGAGTTTGGCTTAATTAGATGGCTTCCTAGATAAAAAGAAAACGAAAAAGAAAAAAAAGAAAAGAAAAAAGACCATGAAATATATCCAATTTCGCTAACTTACATGGCTCCCACAAATACACGGGCATAGATCCTGCTATACAAAGATGACAAGTTGACTGCTTTCTGGATCTGGCATAGATACTGCTATACAAAGATGACAAGTTGACTGCTTTCTGGATGAAAAATCTAAGACCTAAATACAATGACAAACTTCAAGAAGTCAATGCTAACAAATTCTCTCCTTCCCAAGTTCTCAAACCATATTTCGAAAACCTTCTCTGCAATTGCACTATCTTACACGGCTCCCAAAATCAAAAAAGACCATGAAATATATCCAGTTTCGCTAACTTACATGGCTCCCACAAATACACGAGCATAGATCCTGCTATACAAAGATGACAAGTTGACTGCTTTCTGGATGAAAATTCGAAGACCTAAATTCGAAGATTCTCCTTCGTATTTCTAAAACCTTCTCTGAGATTGTGCTCTGCTGGGAGGCTCTGAATACCAAAACAGGTTATGAATTGAGACTCTTGAACCGCTCACTCGGGAGGAGATCGAAACCCCAAATCAAAAAAAGACCATGAAATGTATATCCAGTTTGGCTAACAAACATGCCCACACAAAAAAATGGGCATGGATCAACCCAAACAACGATCATTAACGCAAGTTTGACTGAATTAACATGTCGCAGAAATTGGTGGAGGTGCTCACTTAAAAGCATTAAAATGACTAATACTCTGATTTTATAACCACAAAAGCCGAAGTTCAAATCACAACAGGGGTGCCCATGCCCATGCCCTTTAAAGGATTAAGTTAAAGCACTTACGGGCTGCGTTAAATCAGAGGACGCATTACATCAACGCATCTGGATCTTCCCATTGTACACAAAACGAAGTTTCGTTGTCTCTCCATCCAAACTAAGGGCTTTCACTAGAAAACCAGAAAAACCTAAAAGGAGATCCTAGAACCTAATGTCTCAGTAAATCCTGCGAAAATAGCTTACACAACTTAACAGTAAAAGTTCTTTAAAGCCATAAACGATCGTGCGAAAACTTTCCAATCCTAATTCATTAAATTCTTAAAATCTCTTCCCATGCCCTGCAAAAGTTTTAAACCCTAATGCTACTTAAACAGAGAAAATCCCACACAATCCGTTTCTAAACCACAACGCCCCAAGTTTTCATAAACCTTCCCTTCAAGTTTAACGGTATAAGTTTTTTAAAAAATCCTAGCAGATCATGCAAAAAATCGAAAACCCTAGAGATGCTTAAAAACTCTAGAAATCCTTGCTAAGAAATCGCAAAACAGAATAGCCAAATCTATGGACATACAGCGACAAACACAGCAGTAAAGTCTTAAAATCGAACCCTAGATTGGCCAATCAAATCAACAGCATTGATTAAAGCCTTTGATAAAATTGCGAAACAAAATGTCTAAAACTAATATGCGAAAGCATCCAAAATAAAAGGTTGTAGTCTTAAAATAAAATCCAGAAATAGCCAACCAGATCAACAGGACAGATCAAAAACCTCCATCCACACATAAGTTTAAATGAATTTAACATTAAACTGCAAGCTAGAGTAAAAACTGCGAGAGCCTGACCTTAGAAAATCGCTAAAAGCTATGCCGAAGAAGAGTATCAGCTCTGGAGATAACCCGAAGAAGTCCTTGTGATGAGAACAAACTGATTAATGCCAAGAAAGCTCGGAGAGTTTTGAAGAGGCTTGACATCAAAGACGCTCTTACATCAGTTTATATTCAAATTCAAATCTCCAAGTGACCGTTGAAATTTTGCTTTCGAAATATTAAAATAAAATAGAAATTAATAACGACTTTCTAAAAGACTGTGCCAAGGAGGCTCTCTTAGCCGTTGTCTTCCTTAATGTAGAAGCACATGACAGATTTTTATTTGGTCAAATGTGGATGGGTGGGTTAGTTTTTTTCAGAGTACTAAAATGTGAATTGATGGGTTTTTAAGTTACTTTTAGGAAATTAAAAATTATTTTAAAAAGTTAAAAATTATTTTAAAGTGTGTTTAAGTTTCACGAAGTTTTATATAATTTTGGTAATTAGTATGTATTGTGTGTTGATTGTTTTTCTTTCAATAAGTAGGTTAACCCCATAGATTAGTTAAAAAGAATAAAAAATAAAATAAAAGGAGATGATTATTAATTCTCAATTATTATTATTGAAAATTGTGAATTTAAATAAATAAAATTATTAGTATTATGGTATAAATGAATTTTCATCGGATTAAGATTAATTTTCAAATGTTTTTTTTCTCTTTCGCTACCCTTTTTACTATGTTATCGATAAGTCTTTTTGAATCTTGTTTTGGTTTTTGATGGTTTATAATGGGTTTTTTGTTCGCCATGGAGACGAATGTTTTTATTATGCAAATCAGATGTGTTAGTTGTTGTTGGTTGTTGCTTCTTGTCAAGTGGACTCCCTCATTTGAACGTTATAGCACAAATGTGTCGGTACACTTTGGTTCCTTTCTAGAGTTTTTTTGCATGTACTACCTCTGGGAAAGGGTTCTCGTTTGTTTGGTTGATCACAACCTAGATTTTGGTATCCACATTTCTTGTTCGTCGAATGGAGATGATGTTTGTTAAGAGGGTGTGGTTAGTTGTTTCTTGGCAGGATGGGTGGTCGATTTAGGACACAAATGTTGCCATGGCTTGTATTGCAACGACGAAATATGTTTTTGTGGCTTTGCCTGTACGCATTTTGAGCAATTACTTGTTGGTGTTGTACTAGTATAGGCATAACTTTCTAATTGTCAAGGATAATGGTATGGTTACTTTGGTTGATTTTGTTGTTTGCCTTGGTCAAGTTGTGATATTGTTTTATGTTGGTTAATGTTTTGACAGAGACCAATGATTTCATATGTGTCCATGATATATCTTTTCTTTGATTAATAGAAAAATATTTGTAGCAACTTAAAAACATATGTATAAATAAATTTAATATCATCTAATTTTTTATATAAATAATAATTAATATTCACAATTTTATCAACTCAAAATATATTTCTTATAAATATTAATTGAAAACGAATATTTCTTATTAAAATTAAATAAAAAATTTATTAAACTTCTAAGCAATTATAAAATAGCTAATTCATAAAATGTTTTTTTTTAATAGTTAAAAAAGAGCCTATTCATAAAACCCCTCATTGTTTTTAATTATAAAAGAGTTTAAAATAAACTCTTTTCATTTTCATTATTTTAAGTAGTAAAAAAAAAGTCAATTCATAACCTCTTAGATTTCTAAGAAAAAAATTAAGCAATAATCACATCAAAAAATATTGTTCGAAGTGTTTCAAACCAACCAGTGTGGTTCATCATCAAGACAAGATGAAGAATCAGATATGTTGGAAATACTGAGAGGGGGGGTGAATCAGTATTCCTTTTCAATTGTTATTTTTACCAGTTAAATCATTTATATTTAGAACACAAAATGAACAATAGGAATAAATGCTTTTATTAATATAATTTTTACAATAAATCAGGTACAATATATATAAGGCTCCAACCTCTAGGGCACCAACCCTATCTTCTCAAGGCACCAACCTTGTGTTTAGGAGCACCAACTCCAAGGACACCAATCCTTCTAATTCTGAGACACCAACCCCAAGGGCTCCAACCCTATCTTGTTAAGGCATTAACCTTGGATTTAGAAGCACCAACTCTAAGGACACCAATCCTTCCAATTCTGAGGCACCAACCCCAAGGGCTCCGACTGTTGGCATTATGACACAAGTTTGGCACTATGACACAAGTGTTGTCCTTGATGGCAAGTCACTTAGATGATAGATCTCAGTTCAAGCTATATATGCAGTTTCCCCTTAACCAAGCCACGTATACACGTGGGATCATCGATCAAAAAGCGTGTATGTGTATGCACACACTTTCATGCATGTAAAAGTGCGTACATGTGGGAAAACTTATTATTTAGTCCATGGTATTTGGTTCTTGGTATTTGGACCTATGGTTTTAGACCATGGTATTGAGTAAGGCCTAAGACTATAAAAGGGGAAGGAGATCGTTAGGATAAGGCATTCGCTCAAGCATTGAATATATTATGAAGTGCAAGATCTAGAATTGGGTTATGGTGCATTGCTGGATCTGAACCAAGGAGGAACCTGAGCACTAAAAGATAGATAAGTTCTATTGATGGGTCAAGATCTTAAGGCTTGAATAGTAGTATCTTTGTGTGATTTTGATCTGTTATATTTGGCGCATGATTAGATCTATAAATCTGATAATTTGGGTATAACTGATGTTTGAATAAGTGAAAAGGGTAAATTATCTTTTATAGATCTGTACGTAGGTTCGACACATCAAAGGCGCGTATACGCGCCGGTTCAGTAACTGAAGACAGCGTATACACTAGTTGGCCTTAATACAGCAGCGTATGTACGCAGGTTTCTACATTTTGAAGTAGCGTACGTCTCATGAAATATGTTTTAGCTGCTTTTGTTTATTACTACAGTGTTCTGGGTTCAGGATTGGTTTCTGGTTATTGTTACTGTATTTTGGTTACAACTTTCTGAGAAGTGATTGGTTGATTCAATATTGGTTTGTACAAAGGAGATTGGTTGATTCAGATATACTTGATGTTTAATTGATGGATCCAGTCTGAAAATTTATGAAATGTGGTCCCTAGAAGAAAAGAGAAGGTTGTAGCCTTCTGTAGGTCAGCACCTATGTACTAGTACCTCAGCTAGTACAAGAGCTAAGGGGGTTGTAGCTCCCTTTCAGGAGAAGCTGGAGAACGAGAGAAGGTTGTAGCCTTCTGCAGGTAGCAGCCTGCGTACTGGTATAAGACTGCACCAATACAAATACATTGTAAAAGGAAGTTTCTAATTAAAAGAAGATAGAGACGAATTGCAGCAGGTGGTTTTCACCCACATTGGGTTTCCACCTTATATCTTGTGTTCTTATGTGTGACTGCCTGTTCTGTTTTACTGTTCCTGGTTACTGTTTATATGGTTTGATGCACAAATTAATGACCAACATCTGAAGAATAATTTAAATTACAAATCTACTGGTTATACGCTAGTTTCCTTAACTACAGTTGCGTACATACGCGGTTTTTACTAACTGAAGTAGCGTATACAAATATGATTGTGAAATAAAAATTAATTGACCTAATAATACTGATTCACCCCCCACCTCGGTATTATTTCCAACACCAACCCTATCTTGTCAAGGCTCCAACCTTGGATTTAGGAGCACCAACTCCAAGGACACCAATCCTTCCAATTCTGAGCCACCAACCCCAAGTGCTCTGACCCTATAGTTTTGCTTTGTCAAGAATTGTTTTGATTGTATTACACTGCTCTCAAAATCTTGTTCATTATGTTCTGTCAATCTATAGCTTCACTGTAGTCTCCATGCTACATCATCAATGACAACCTATCTTCATATGAAGGAGTCTTCACAACTCTTCGTATTGCCCACACAGAGTCCGCAAAGTTACCTCATGATGATTTCAAATAGCCATCATGATCTCCAATAATGTCTCCAAGATCTAGTGATGCTTTTCAACAAGATATATTTAATAACTTGTGCTAAGCCTCAATGCCTGCACAAAAAACGATTCTCTATTTCAACCGGTTGTTCTATCTACCGCGGTAAGTGCTTTAGGAGTGACTGCTTCTCATTGTTCTTATTGTCACGATATCTTACTTCCATGGATCATACTCACAAATACTTCAATGTTGGTGTAGTATGTTGCTCCCTTCAAATGATGGCAAATCAAACCTTATTTCGCTTCACTGAATTGTTCTTGGAGTTACGATTTGTACTTCTTCCATTAAATCATCATAGGTTCAAGCCTTTCAAAGATTAACCCATTCAGCAGAGTCGCTTGAGCTTCGGCTTCCTTCTTTCTCATTTGATCTTCGGCTTCCTCTGTTCCTTCAAGTTCACTTGACCTTTGGTTTCCTTTCTTCTACTACCTCATGTTCACGAGATGTGAACTGTCCTTCTTCTCTGTGTTAGATGCCCGATTCGCCTTCTTGAAGTGAAGCATTTTAACTTGTATTTATACAAGTTTCACCAATAACCAAAAGACACGTTTATTGGAGGAGAGGCCGACTTATGATGTTGCATATTAAAATTATATCAAAGAAGCCTTTTTTTTTAATATTCATCCAATAGACTTATTATTTATGGAAATCACATAGGAGAGGCTACACCCACATGGAGGTCCCATATCCATGTCATCACCTTAATTGCAACAGCTACTTCATGAAAAATTGAATGTTTTACAAGTCGTGCTCATGCTCTGTTCTTCGATATAGTCGATGCCCCTACTACCGACAGAGCGGATGTGATGTGATATTAAATCATGTTATAATGGTGTAGCGGGTCCATAATAATATCATGATCGAAGGTTTTACCATGACAACCCTATAAGACTTGTGATATGGCGGATGCGATGTTATATTAGGTGTTACTATAACCTGTTCGGGTCCACATGTATTATCGCAATCGCAGTTTTCGTGTGACATTCCTTTAAGACTAGTGATATGACTTCCGACGAGGCAAATACAATATTACATTAGGACATGTTCTATTGGAGCAATCAGGTCTGCAGCTCAAATCACAATCGGGGAATTCGAGTGGTAACAGATAATAAATCTGTCGATATAATTCCTATGATAACATTGTTAACTCCTTCGTCATGTTAGCTCCTCTGATATTTCATGCGATATCTCTTGTATGGCTCTTACTCTTGGACATATGTAATATTTCAATAAAAACAATTTGTAACATACTCTTACTCTTGGCTTAGCTTTCTTGTGGCTTCTCTGTGATTTCTAATGGCTACCCTTTGATGGCTTTTCTTCTTGTCTTCCAATGGCTTCCCTGATGGCTTTACGCCTTGGTTTATTGCTCCTGTTACTTCATGGATCTGTGTCTCCTTGGCTTTCCTCCTTGGGTATATTGCTTCTATTATGTCTGTATATATATATATATATATATTCTTTCCATATGTTGTATTAAGTCCTTGGGTCCTTCATGGGCAACATTATGATCACAAGAATTTGCCATCACAAACACTGCCATATTGACATCAATGACAACCTTGATTAACAAGATCATGGCAGTAGGTTAAATAGAAAGATAAATCATTACATAAGCTATAAAGAAACGACTACTTTTGACTGGTCAAAAAATAGGGGAAAAATTAATTTAAATATTTAATTCAAATATATATAAATAAATATTAATATTATATTTCACATAAATATGAAATTTCCTTTGACGAGACTAAGAAAAATAAATTTCTTTTATAATTTAAGTAAAATTTCTTTTATAATTTTATAGTTTCTTTTGGATAAAATTGTTGAAAGTAAGTTTACTAAAAATGAATATATTCTAAATTATAATTTATTTATTTTTTGTAAGCTTGTTAGGACTCTCTAATTTTCAAGTTTACATGTCCATTATTCACCTTGCTACAGGGGAAGGGTAGCACAAGATTCGAACCCAAGATCTCTGGTTCGGTGAGACTTCATTCCACGACCATTGCCACTTGAGCTACTCTAGGCAGACTAAATTCTAAATTATTATTATAAACAAAATATTTAATAAATATGGAGGTAAAGGACAAAATGAATTGATAGACAAAAATTTAAACATTGGCTTTTCACACTTAAAATTTTGAAAATCTACATAAACATAATATGTAAAGCTCATGAAAGTGTTGAGCAAACGTATATTGAGATGGGAGGTGAATCAAAGTAAGGCAAATTTTTATTTATTTAAAAACATGTATGAACTATAAGAAAACAATCATATGTGAGATATGTTAACTCTATACCATGGAACACAAAATTTATATGGAAACTCTTTTGGGAGAAGACTACAAAAATTATTGATATAATTCTTTGTAGGCATCAACATACTGTTACAAATTTTTGTAGGTGTCAAATCACTGAAAACACCAACCCCCACTTGTACAAACCCTAGTAGGCACCAACTTACTCTTCTAGATCTTCATAGACATCAATATATTAGACACACCAATCCCCACCACTAAGCACTAACTTAGCAAGAAACGCTAATCAATTTGCTTGTGTCATACCAATATGCATATAGCTCTTCAAAAATTATTTGCTCCCTCAAATCTTACTACTTCTTCATATATGCTTAACACTTCACCAAATTTTATGTGTCATGTGAAAGTTACGGTAACTTTCCAAAACTTGTTGATTTTTGGCCTCTTCCTAGGAGAAAATGTGTGTACCATGCCAAGTGTTCAATTCTATCTATCTTATTATGAAGTTTTTACTTGAGTCATTTCCATATATCTCCATGTATCTCTGAAAATTTCACCATCTGAAGTGTCCAAGAAAAAGAATTATAGCAAAAATACCATGATCACTCTTTTGACATTGATTTCAAGACCATTCACAAATCCTAACTTCCATAGGGTATATCTCTAAAATTATAGCAAACTAAAACATGAAATTTTTACTAGACGTAGCTTGAGTTGTTTTTTCAATGTCCTCAAAATTTCACAATCTAATTATTCACAAAATGTGTATTATGTCGAAAGTTCCAAGATCACTCGTCTAAAGTTGATTTTAAGACCACTAACAAAACCTAACTTCCACAAGGTATATCTAAAACTATAGTGAACAAAATATGAAATTTTTTTCAAGCATCCCTTGCGATCTCTTATCAATCTACTCCAAAGCTCATGGTCTAAAACATCCCAAAAAAGAAATCATAGTGAAATTCACGACATGACCTGTTTGAAATATATTTTAGCATGAATCTCAAATCCTAATTTCCATATCGTATATCTATGAAAATATAGCGAACCAAATTTTGAAATTTTAACCAAACATTCCATGTGGTCTCTCCTCAATATGCTCAAAATTTCCCCATTTGAGATGTTGACACCTAATCCTTGTGATTGGGTGAATTTATGTAAATAGATAAATAGGAAATATGAACAATCATTGGGAGATGAACTGAACAGTCTTGTCATGCGGAAAGAGTTATTTTTGCTGACAAAACTAACCTCCCTAGGAGTCTAAGACTCTCTAGTGACAAACAAGACAATTAAGAGCAATCCTTCTCTAAACATACATTATTCTATGAGAAACCAAGTGTTTTTCGATCCTACCTCAAGTCCAACGCTTGTTGTAGCAGTCCAGCCTCGTCGATCCAGATGAGCTCCTCCTTCACTT
>APFE030243341.1:10551-20946 GCA_000404065.3 Pinus taeda
AAGTCCAAAGGAAAGAGTTTTATCATGGTGGTAATTGATAGACTTACCAAGTATGCACACTTTTGTGCATTATCTCATCCATTTAAAGCGAGTACAATTGCTACTGCATTTATGGAAACAATTCAAAAGCTACATGGAAACCTAAAGATTATTGTAAGCGACAGGGATCCCATTTTTACTACAAATTTTTGGACAGAATTATTTTCTTGTCTTGGTACTCAATTAGCTCATAACTCATCTTATCATCCTCAATCTGATGGGCAAATTGAGATAGTTAACAAATTTTTTGGAAGGATATCTTTGCTGCTTTGTATTTGATAAACAGACACAATGGGTCAAATGGTTGCCTCTGGTTGAATGGTGATATAACACTTCCTTCCATACTGCAACAAAAATGACCCCATTTATGGCACTTTATGGATATCATCCACCATCCAGCACATCATATTTAAAAGATAATTCTAAGGTTAAAGTAGTGGAAGATCACATCAAGCATCAAAAACAAGTTCTCCAACTCTTAAAGGATAACCTCACCTTGGCGTAGAATAGAATGAAACAACAGGAAGATCAACATCGCAACGAAAGAAGTTTACGTGTAGGTGAATGGGTATTTCTACGGTTACAACCATATAAACAAATGTCCCTTAGGCAAGCTAAGAAGGATAATAAATTATCACAAAAGTATTATGGTCCATACAAGGTGTTGCAAAAGATAGGTACTATGGCATACAAATTGGAACTTCTCACAGCTTCTCGAGTGCACCAAGTTTTCCATGTTTCATGCTTAAAGAAGGTTATAGGTGACAGGATTCCAGTTCAAACAATATTTTCAGAACTTGACAAGGAAGGAAAAATCATATTATAACTTGAATTAGTCAAAGAAACAAGAACTCGACAGCTATGAAATCGATCAATTTCATAATATCTCATCAAGTGGAAGAACTTACCCATTGAAGATTCCACATCAGAGAATGAGAATTTTATACACAAGCATCTAGGACTTCTCAAGCGTTGAGGACAACACTTTTTTGAAGGAGAGGAACATGTTAGGTCCCTATAATACTAGTGATTCCCCCATTAATATGTTCATTGTATCCATTATTGTTATTGTTTTGCCCTTGTTGTCCCCATATTATTATTATTTTGCCCCATAGAATCCCACTATTGTTATTTTTGTGCCTTTATATTAGTATTGTTAGGTCAGCTTGGTTATATTGTGACCCCTTAGACTCCTATATATAGAAAGGAGGTTTTTTCATTTGAATCATCAAAGAATCGTTCATTTGTGTAATGTAAAGGAGGTTGCCCCCTTGAAGAGGCTAAATTCTAAGACATTGATCTATCTTTTCTATCTTTTTGTGAGCTAGTTTCATAACAACTGTCCTATGCTGATAGCGAGGATGTGACAAAGGGGTGCTACCACCTTAGCCAACTTAGAGCCTGTAGATGATGAGGTCTGAGCCTCATGAAGAGGATCTGAATGTGAATATAGTGCTCCGAAGTGGAATCGAAACAAGAGATGATAAGGGGAAATAGTTTGAAGACAGCACATGGGTTCATAAAGCTCCGGCAAAGGAATTTGAATTTGATTTGGAGCACGCACGTGAGATGTTCATGGAAGCAAAGAAGAGCTTCACTAAGGCCTCCACCTCAGGGAGCAAGGATCAGCCTTATCAGGAGATGGACCCTTCTATGCTTACAACATTCCTAGAGACTTGCATGAAGTTGTTGCGTGATAGCAAGGCTGCAAAGGGATTATAGGAGCTTATAAATAGATGTTTGAGAAACACTTTAGGTGAACCACATGTGGTACAAAATATTGGTAAGCATAAAACAAGAACAGGTTGAGGGATGAGGCTAACCGCATAGATAGAAGAGTGCAAAATGGATCAGGTTATTTTAGATCTAGGGTCAGACGCGAATGTCCTACCAAAGCATAATTGGGAATGGATGGAGAGATCAGTGCTGCAGTGGTCTCCGATTCGACTAAGGATGGTGAATCAGCAGAAGATCATCCCCATGCGACGACTGTAAGGGGTGACTATAGATAGTGAGGGAGTGAGTGCACTGGTTGACTTTGAAGTAATAGAAATTATGGAAGATAGCAACCCCTACCTTGCACTCCTTGGAATTGATTGGACTACTGATATGAATGGGGTAATCAACCTAAAGAAGAAAAAGATGATATTTGAGAAGAAATTTCTTCGTGTAATAGTACCCCTAGATCCTGCTGAAGGATCGTGCTATACTGAACCAGTCCACGATTATGAGAGCGATGATGATGTGGACTGTATCTATAAGATAACAGTGTGAGACTAAGATTGGATGAATCCAAGAGTGGATGGATGAATTACATGTGATCACGAGAGTTCCTGCTCCTTAGACTCTGAAGGAGAATTAGAGCGCTGGCAGAATTGGTTACATGAAGTAACCACACTAAGTTGTAACATGACGACCCGGTCACTGCGTTGTGTGTCGTCAGAGGTAAGAAATATGCCCACTTATGATGACCTGAATGATGTAGATATATTTTTGGATGTGTTTGAGAGAAAGGTACCAGATAGGCAGCGCTTACAACCTTTGGACTGGGCACTGCGTGCTACGCCCACAAGGTGATGGGGTATGCACAAGGGTAGCTTTGATGATTGGCGCGAGTGTAGAAGGATGATGAGAACACACTTTGGGAAGCCGAAGGTATAAATCATGGACAAATATGATGGGCAGGATGATCCACATGCGCACTTACCAAATGGGCTTAGGCTTGTGGAGAGAAGCCCCAACTTGAATGGGTGCACTTGTTCTGTCACACCCTAGATGTCATCCCAGTGAACTGGTACTTAGAAACAGAGCTTCACCATGGTACAGGTGAATGGTATATTCTGTGCGAGGGATTCATAATGACATTTAGCTTTGAAGATGAGTTTGATTATATAGACGAAGTGCTACAAGAAGTAAAAGCAGCGATCTTTAGGATATTGTAGGATCCTATGGACCTAATTCAACCTGACTGGACTACTCAGTTGATTCATAGGCTGGAATGCTATAGCGTAACCACTGAAGAAGAAGATGAGGATTCACGAATGATTAACATCCCTGAAATGGAAGGTCACCGCGAGGTCGAAGGACCGCAAATTTAGAATCTTGATATAACCACACCACTGAAGACAAAATAGGTAAACACTGGTATGGAGGTGTTGAAGCCCCAAAAATTGGGTCTACAACAAGCGGGATACCCACCCGGTCCAGACCTTGGTTAGCAGCTCCTTTTCCATTTGGTATAGTGGGTATGACTGGGGATATGGGACCAGTTTCCCAATTTTTGTGTGTGCGTGTCGAGAATTGATATTTCCTTTCTAATAATTTCTAAGTAAAATGCTTTTATTCTAAATCTAATTTATCAACATGCAATTGTATTCTAATGAATAGAAATATCTAATTCTAAAACTAACCTGGGATTTAATCTTTCAGTTATGCGATCTAAAATAATTTCAAATGGCAATTGGTAATTATGATTATTCAACCGCTATGAGAAAAGAATTCAATAAAGATAAACCATTTCGTATAAAAAGTTAGACGAAACAATTATGAAAAATATATCGCATAATAAGTTACCCATATATTAAGCATAAATAGAATAACTATCATCGTACAAAAGTGCCAAATGATAACTCAAGCATTCAAGAATTCATACATAAATAACTGAACTTGAATATCACCTCAATGCATAAGCAGAAAGTGTTAAGAGATAAAAGTACCATTTATAACAAGTTCTACTCAAAAGATTCAACAATAATGATCTATCTCTTCTTAGTCCAACATACACTAAGAGTACAAAAGTGCAATTTCAGTAGTATATATTAAACACAGATATCAATAAATCCTGTTCCATTCATTCACCAAAACCTCCTCGGAGGGTGCAAAAGTGCACGTTCTAAGGACAAGTTTTTGACAAATTTCAGGACCTTTCTCTAAATGCATGAAAAGGGTTTAAATACTACTAACTAAATCTAAAAATAGTTTATTACAAAAATGTAGGAAGTGGTTTAAATGACCGTCCTCATTTCAGGCAAAAATAAAGCAAACTAAACTAAAACTGAATCTAAAACAAAAATTGGCAATTAACTATCTATCTATATGTTCCTTGTTGTCGCAAGCATTCAGGATTTGCATGACGAGAGTTGGCTGGCCAACCTCCAACTTTAGCTGTCTTGTGAAAACAGAATTGGTAAGTGCTGGCACCATCTTCTCAGCAGAGTTAATGATAAATTTGAGAGTCATGCACTGGCTGTGTGGTTTTACCAAGTACGTCCAGTAAGAATCCCAATTCAACTTGGTTACACTTTTGATGGATTGTACTATTTCTTGAGCCTTTTGCCTCTAGCTTGTTTGTAGATGTTGTACATTTGGTAAA
This sequence comes from Pinus taeda, assembly GCA_000404065.3. Classification (NCBI taxonomy): domain Eukaryota; kingdom Viridiplantae; phylum Streptophyta; class Pinopsida; order Pinales; family Pinaceae; genus Pinus; species Pinus taeda. Next base: position 14,963 of record APFE030243341.1, read on the forward strand.
TATCCTGGAGTGGTTTCTGATATTTGCATGCCACCTTAAGAATTTATCTGATAAATACTATGGGTTTTAGAGCTCGGGTTTTGCCTTTAGCCTTTAGCATTTTTTTTTCTACACTCTTCCAGATTTATAGGCGACTGAGTAATCTGAGGCTTTCCTCTTCAAGGGTTTTTGCCCATTGAATCTCCCATCGGAAACTCCCTCTATTTCTCAATCCAGGCTTCCCAGGTGCTATTTTTCACCTCTCGCGCGCTTTTTGTTAGAGGATATAAAATTTAAATTTTGTGGAAAGAACGACTCCATGAGTTCTCGGCTCTAAGTCTTAAATTATATGTTTGTGATATCTGCACTATCCAGTACCCATTTGACCATGTCCGTGTATGGAAGAATCTTGGGCCTCGTCACTATCTAGTGCAAGAATGAACATGCTAGTTCTGTAATCAATGCCTCAGATGACCCACGTGAATCTGCAGTTGTTGTAACCTCCATTACTCTGGGATTTTCTTCCTCGAGTAGGGTGTGCATGCTTTCCCAAGTAGTAACACTGGCATCTCTGTTGCAGCTGGTGTCTGTGTACAAGGGCGTCATTTCTTTATCTTCAGAACTCGGAGCTTTACCCTTCTTTCCCATAATATTCTGAACACTGCTATGTATACCTCTCTACTTTTCGCTCTTGCAATCTACAAATGAGGCAAAAGTCATGATAAGAAAAAGGTGATGGGAAAGCTTTAAATGTTGAAATCTTATTAAATATATCACCCTACGTGAAATGGCCCTTTGATCAGATCAAAACCCTATTTCATTAATGATTACCAACTAACGCATTGATTAACATTAACGCGCATAACTGGGCATCGGTTTATGGGAAAAAAAATTTCGAATGACGAGCCTTGAAGCTCTGGAATAAGGCGATTTTGTGATTTGCTTCGCAATATCACAAATCACAATATCGCTAATCCGTTGTGTGTGGCAATCATCCATTACCATGTGTTTTCTACGATATGCGATTTGTGAGACACGCTATCACATATCGACGATTTGAGGCATTTCACCTTAAGTGATATTTGAGGCATGTGATGTGATGAGTGTCTTTTAGTGTGAGATTTCACATCGTGATTTCACAATCTCAGGATTTCATTTGTAGGATGGCATCCATTACCTTTCTGCGATGCGACACTTTTTATTGACAAAATGGTTTTTTTCAAACTTATCATAAAACTTAAGTCCTTTTTTTATTTTTCTGGTACTCTCCTAAGTTTATGGTAGTAAGATTTATTTAAAAAAAGAATACAAGTACTAATTTAAATTTTTTTATTTTTTTTTATTTTTTGGATAGAGGGTCCCCACTTATTTAGTATTAGTAATAAAACTAAATAAGAGGGGGGTTGTTGCTGGCCACAACAATTGGCAATTCACTTGGAAGAACCAGCTATCTCTATTTTTCTTTTGATTTTCTAAACTTCCAAAACATAAAACTTTTCGAGAAAATCAAACTTTATTATAGAAAGATAAAGTACATCATGCTTTTAGCTGTCAACAATAGTTTGTTTCTTCTATGTTAACTTACTTCTTAGAGCTAGTAATTGTATTTACATCAGCCCCTACTTGGTTTGTAAAGATAAAAACCAAATTCTCTCTATAAATCAGTTTTAAATATGTTCATTTGTCATAGGTAGAGCCTCTGCTGCTAGCAGGCATTTATAGCCTCGACAGGGTTACCTGTTACCCAGTAATGATCCTGTATCCTACTTGGAGAAGTATAAGATTTTCAAAGGGAAATCCATATCCACACTTATTACTTTTATTTTCTTTTTAATTCTTAAAGAACATTGCCTTGGTTTGGTAGCCAAATTATGACAATGCCACTCACTTGATTTATAACTTTGCCGAACAAGCTGGCTCGTGATGAGACCCCTTGTCTTTTGATTGCAACAATCTTGAGTCATTGCCCTGTTGTGGTATGCAGTTTTGGAAAAGTCAGCAAGTTATAATATCTTATGATCATGATAAGTCAGCTCTTGATGAAACCTCTTATTCTTTAAGTTAAAGTGCATCACTGGATTTTTCCTTGAAGCTCGTAATTCCCTAAGTGGGGAGGAAGTCATTGTTTCCTTAAGAATAGTTCTGGACGACAATTGTAGAGTTTTCGGAAAGAGATTTTCTATAGAGAATCTTTGTTTGTTTGTGATACCTTTCATTTGACTGATATAAAACAAATTCCCACTAAAGGTAGCTTTTTATCAAAATTTACAAGGTTGAAACTAGTATCATTTTCAGATTTATACTCTTTGACTGTACCTTTCAATAATAATGACCAATTTTCCAAATCAGTTCTATTTATACAAGCGAAAAACAAAATGTAAAAGAAATGCTTATCTTTTTTGTGAATTCCAAATGCAACCATTTACAACTGGTTTTATTATCATAAATAAAGGAAAGACTAATTTACAAAAAATAGAAGAATGATCTCCTATGGAAAGTATTTTTTGAGGATCTGCCTGTTAATAGGTAAAGATTCTCTTTTTCCTGTTAAATCCTGTAACATAAAAGTCGATGGACCTATGATTTCTGAAATTTGGAAAGGGCCAAGCCACATTCGTTGGAATTTCATATGTTTTCCCTTTTCCTCATGAGCCTTATCCCATTTTTAAGACTAAATCTCTAGTTTGAAAGTCCTTTCTAGATATCATGTTTGAATCAAAAGAAGCTTTTACTAATGCTTGGTGATGAGCATGAGTTCTTTTAGCCTGTTCGCATTGCTCTTCTAGCTAAAGGATTTGCAGTTGCCTTAATTGTAAGGAAGAAGTTGGTGATTCATCATTAAATTCAACTAAGGCCAAAGAGGGAATCACTAGATGAGTTGGAAGGACTACTTCTTTCCCATAAACTAAATTAAAGGGAGAAGTACCAATGGAGGCTTTCTGTGTTATTTGGTTTGCCCATAGAGCATATATTAAATATTTGTGCCAATTCTTATGATTTTGATCGATGGTTCACTTAATGATTCTGATTAAGTTTTTATTCATTGATTTAGCTAATCCATTCCCCTGTGGGTAGTAATTGGTGATCTGAATCAGATCCACAAAAGACTGTCAAGAACCTTGACTGTATCAAGTTGAACAAATATCTAATGAAATCCAAAATAGCATCAAAAACACCCTGAACTAGTGGCCATGGAAACCAGCGCGGAATGACAAGGACCTCGGCCAAAGCGCATTTACCGAGGCCCATGGAGACTACATAGGAGGTCAAAACAGCCCATGGGAGCCCCAGATTGGGAAAAGGAGGCGATTTTGATGCGCATCACTGGGAAAATAGGGCCGAAATGGGGAAGCCTTAAGCACTCGGTCACGTCAGGAGCCAGAGAACCGCGGGCAGAGAAAGAAAAAGCACTAAAACGCAAAGGCGGGACCCGCGCCCTGGAAACCGACAGTTTTGATCGGGGTGCCCTTGAACGGTAAGAGGTTTTGGAGGAGAGTGGTGCAATCCCACTTAGCGATCGATGCGTGGTAGTGGAGGTGAGAGAAAAACCACCGTGATCGAACGTTATTAGTTGAGCAAGTGAACAGCACTCGACGTGTGTATGACGTTGGATTTGGAGGAGCTCAGATTGGATGGCAAAGATTGCGCTTGATAGAAAGAAGCGAAATCGACAGCGAATTAAGTCGCGATTTAAAAGGATTTGGAATCCATTTGACCACCACGGTGGAGAAAGAACGTATCCATGACATAACAGAAGAAACGAGCCGACGAGGCATGCTGGCACCAGTTAGATGGGGACACGTGGCACTCCCTGAGCGTTCATGCTAACGTCGAATAGGGAACTCCAAGCAGAGTTACAGAAGGTAAATCGATGCAGGTGGGAGAGGAATCGAACAAGCATAGGGATCGAATGGTTAAAGCCATGAACGGAGACAATCAAATTTGTTGGAGGATTTTGAAAGGAGTCTGAGTGACCAAGAGAGACAGTGAACAGTGAACCCCAAGAGGAGGACTAAACACATAGAATAATAAATCCAAGCAGAGGGGACAGAGGGTCGAGATGACCACAGGCAGCATCAAGTACTAGAGAGCTTGAAGATTCAAGCCTTCCCATAGAGGAATCTGTCCGAACTGAGCATCACATTTGGCTCCTTCCACTGTAGATGAAGGGTCATAGAGCTGGTAGGAAGTAAAAGAGTTTTTGAACTCTAAGTGGCTTGGGGAATCCAAGAACCACCCTACCAAGAAAAATCTACTGTCAAGAGAACTCACATTGAGTCCTTGCATTGTAATTTCTCTCTTGTAAGACACAATAAAACAAGTCCACCATTGAAGCTAGACCGGAGACGTAGCCCTGGAGAATAGGGTGAACTCCTTATTAAAAATTGTTTGTGTCTTGTGTTGCTTACTATATTTCTCTATCATCTTTCCATTTAAAATGTCTGTGTATTGGTAATCTGATCAATCTGTTGTTTCAATAATGTAGAACACACACCAACACATGAGTCTGTAATACCTTTTGTTTAACAAATTTTCAACTGATGGCACTCATAGGGTGCTTATCAGATCAAGTGGTATCAGAGCTTTAGGCTGTAAGGTTAGACAAGCTTGTATTGGTTTAGCTGTGAATGCTCACTAGATGAAAGCTCAAATTAGGAGAAGGAGAGTTGGTGGAAACTAATCTTGAAATTGGGAGAGTCTATTCTCAGAAGACAATTTCAGAAGAAGGTTGTATAAGCCAAACCCTCAATTCATTGAAATTTTACTAGCTATAAAGTCAATGGTAGAAGAAATGTATAGGGACTTTAGAAAGCATAAGGATGGGGATTCATCAGGCTCTAAACAAGATAAAGAAGAAGATGAATCTCATTCCCATGACCGCTCAAAAAGAAAGGGAAAGGAAGAAAGCTTTCCTAGACCTCCTAATAGCCCTGTGCATAATAAGAAAGCATCCTTGATTAAACTAGATGTTAAATTTGATTTTCCTATATATGATGGAGAGCTAAATGCTGAAAGTTTGATAATTGGATTAGACAAATTGATGTGTATTGCAGAGTACAGAACATAGACTCAGATGAGAGTAAGATTCAGCTGGCAAGCCTACGCCTAGGAGGTATTGCCTTGGTTTGGTGGGAAGGCAGAACCCAAGATGATATAAAGAGGCATGGTAAGACCATCTCTGTCTGGAGTGAATTTTTTTCTGCAATCAAAAATAAGTTTTATCCATTGGCCTACATGCAACAAGCCATGATGAGTTGGCAAACTCTTCGGTAGTTGAAAGGGAAAAGTGTGCAAGGGTATACTCAAGAATTTAGAAAGAGAGCATTGATATTGGGCATCTTGTTAGACTCACCAGAAACTCTTTTGAAGTATATTGGTGGTCTACACAGCGACATGAGGCATACCATCCTCATGTTTAATCCCACTAGTATAGATGAAGTATTTGTACAAGCTACTCATCTAGAAGCTAGAGGAAAGAATGGGAATCCAAAAGTTGGGGGACCATCCCAACCCACTGTAAGCAAAAGCAAGGAGAAAAGAAAGCAGAAATGGAAAGAAAGAAAGGCTAACACTGCACAGCAAGGCAAAACTTCATGCACTCATTGTAAAAAGGAGGGGCATGATGATGAGCATTGTTGGATTTTGCATTCAGAGCTGAGACCTAAGAAGTCTGAGGGAAAGAAGAAGAAGACTGCTGCAGCTATTCAGAGAGATTTGAGGTCAGACTCGGGAGATGAAACAATCATTGCAGCCATAGGTATAAAAGGTAAGAATTATGAATCATCTACTAGTAATTCTACTCAATCTGTTATTGATGAAGAACATGAGAGAAAAAGACATGAGCTTTTCCATATTCGAGTTATTTCCAAAAATCAAAATATTGATACTTTGTTTGATAGTGGCTCACAAGTAAATCCAATTTGATAAGCAACTACACCTCATAAGAAGCCATACCCATTAGGTTGGTTGAATGATAAAGCACAACTACAAGTGACTAGACAGTG
>APFE030243344.1:0-14493 GCA_000404065.3 Pinus taeda
TATCTCTGAGAAGAGATGTGATGGCTACATGCCTCTGAACTGACTTACAATGAGGCTCGAAGGCCTATTTATTGTTGAGAAACAATGAAAAACCCTTAACATTCCAAAACCTAACCCTAGGAGATGAAACGCCAAACTGTGGGCCCCGTTTGGGGGTAAGTTGGTACATCAACTTCCCGGGGTCGTAACTTTAGCATATGATCTCCGTTTGACGCGTACAATAGCTCATTAGAAAGATCTATTCGAGCACTATCATTGTTGGAACGGCAACACCGGTCCATGTTCCATGGACCCGTGTTGCCCCTGGGATCCCAAAAAACGTCGTTTAGGGCCTCAAAACGGCTCCGGAAGTTCAGGACCCGAAAAACTGCTAAAAATAGTAAGTTGTGCTACAATTAAGGAAAATGAAAATGCTGAGAAAGGCAATGGTGGGGGTCCATGTGGACTTGGCAGGTGGCCACCAATATCCACCTGGATCATACTTGTACCAGAATTACATAGAAATCAGGGTCTATGGGTGTGAATTTCCACCTTACAAGTTTCCAAAGTTTGTCCCAATGACAATTTTCTCATTAGAGTACATCAGGCAAATGATTAACATGGATGAGCTACATTTTGTGGTAGCAAAGAAGAAATCTCAATTTAAGATTAAAACATAGGTGGGCCTTTTCATTTGCAATACCAGGGCAGCAGTTAAAGAAGCAAACATCCTCCTAAAGCAAATTAACATCAAACTCAGCTTCACCTAGTCATATGACCATTTGGGAGAGATTTCAAAGCTAAGAGTAGAAAATAAGGCTACTCCCTACATTCATACACCCAGGCCAGAGATAAATGGCTGGAAAACACTTTGCAGGAGGCAGAAGAGCAGGTTCTATCAACAACTACAACACACACTCCTACACCCTAGGAGAATAAGGACAAGAGGCCAAGGAAGACCTTTCCCCTTAAGTCATAGAAATCTAGGGAAAGGAGTTCAAAATTTACAAGAAGAGACAAAATACATTTCAAACAGAAGAATCATTTCAGGAGGAAAATGTACAGTCCACTATTATTTTGACAATCCCCCATACTTCTACCAGGAATGAAGATATTTTTGTAGTATCTCCATCCTCTTCGGCTTCCCAAGAGCCACTAGATACCTCTCATTCAGGGGAATTGGTTCATGACCAAACTGAACCAAATATATTTGCCAGGTATAGAGAAATTAAAAAGAAGAATGAGATGTTAAAAGATACAACTTAGACACATTTTTGGAAGCAGAAAACATCCTCACAGCATAGGCCACTCTCTTCTTTTGACACAGAGAAGGGAAAAATGCAGATAACCTTCGTACAGGTTGAGGTCCTTTTCCTAAAAACTTCAGAAGATTACAAGAAATCAATCTTTTCCTTTAATACTGATCAAATTCATCCAATTGATCAGATAGACCTGCATAAGAAAATAGGGGAGATGTTGCACTTGACCTTGAAAACTTCAACAATGGCATCTTCTAGGTTGCAAGCTTTAGTCGACAACATTTAGTCACAACTCAAATTAGAGAATATTTCTTCTCTAGCTAAACACACAAAAATAAAGTCTTTAGAAGATCTAGTAATTAAACTGGGATATGATCCCAGCAATTTGAAAGCTATAGAAGAAGTTATTAGAAGGAAGAACACTGACATGGCAACACTCAAGAAATGGCTCAAGCTTCCCTCCATAGAAAACCCATCGATTAAGGAAGTTGGATAGTTAAAAAGAAAAAGGAAGACATGTTCACAATTATTATTGAACAAAGTGGACATATACAAGAAATGAAGGTTGAGATGGAGAATTTGTTAAAGGAAAGAGAACAGTAAACATAGTTGGCAACCATTCCACTCATAGCCGTTCTTGTTGCATCTACATTAGCAGTTGGGGCATCCACTTCAGCAACCATCACAGCTGAGGCACAATATACAGATTCTTCAAAAGAACTAATCAAAGTAATGAATGACCTATCAATCATAGGATAGGAAATTGAGAAGTTGAAAACTCAGCTAAATAATCTCCAGGAGCAAAAGTTGAAAATTGACAGTGCATACCTAGCATAGCTGCAAAAGACTTATAAATTAAATTATAAATTGAACAATTGGAGAATGAGTCTGCAATGGAATAAACTTTGCACAGGAAAATGAAAGTATTTGGATAGAAATAAATAATACCACGAATGAAATATGGCCCTTTATTGAGATCATTTTTGAGCAGGAGGAATTAGTACAGAGATCTAAAGGAGTCATTGAAGAGGTGAAAGAAGATTTAGGACAGAAGTCAGGTGAAGGCACCACTCTTATTAGGATTCTAAATTCAAAGACTAAAGAGGAATTAGAAGAGTTTGAAATTGCAAACAGGGCAGAGACAATTATGGAGGTGAGGAGGGTCCTTACAAAAAGGAACCTTATGCTTCAGCTGGAAAATAAGTGCCAGAATTTCGAGTCCAGCATTCAAAAGTTCCACGGGAAATTTAATGTGTTAAATCGAAAGGGGTTGCCATGTTTGATAGAAATTGGAGACAAGTTGATCAGGTTAGATGATTATTAGAAGAAGGTTGTATACCATAGCCACAAATAAGTCAAAAATTTCCACTAGAAAAGGAAACATGACAGGAAAAGCGTTCATGGAAACTTTGGATTTTGATTTTCTTATCAAACATGAGATAAATCACTTATTCGTTGTCAAGCCTACTTTTCAAAAATAGACTGAGGTGGATGAAACATACATGATTCTTGTTAAATTCTCCACTCCAAATGAAGACATATGGGACAAATTGTTCCAGTTACTTGGGTAAAACATTTTTTCACCTTCAACAGCAAAGCAACATTTTTTCAGGCCAAGTCATCACTAGTAATCCTTGAAGATAGTGCCAGAGGACTAAAACAGTTTTAGTTGCCTATATTTCTATTCTATTTTTGTAAATTGTTTTAGGATATTTTGTAAAAATCTTGATATTTCCAATCAAGATATTTTTTATAATTTTTATATAAGTACTTCATAAATTGAAGTACAAATGTTGGGAATTGTATCAAGAAAGCATACTTTGATGTAAAATTGTTCACTGAGCTAAAAGTGATGATTTCATTAATATAGAAGATTGTTCCAGGATTCATGTGTCAGGCAAATTGTTCCAGGAAGCTATCTAGTCTTCTGGCCAGCCTAGCCTCCCTAGTCCATTTGTTCCTCTACGTGGGTTGTAGTCTAGCAGATGGAATATCAATAAGGCCATGGTCCTCCAATATATTTTTGAAGAAGTCTGATAGAAAATCAATTTGTGCATTATGGCCCCATGATTCAGAATATCTAATTGAGAAATTAAGGTCTCCTCCTAGAATAAGATTATCTGCTTGCACATGGTGAAGGAGGAGGATCGACGACCATATGAAGGTGGTGGCGCAGGTGGCAAGCTTCGCACCACCTGCTTGGGATGCAGGAACATGACCCATATGACTACCCACAGACTGGATGCCATGCACCCGCTGCTGTCAAGGCAGCAGAGGCTGCCACCGATAATAGAAGGAGTGGCAATACCTGGTTCACGAGGATCACCGATCCAGACTCTTGTTTGATCACTTAGAGCACCGCTAAATGGCCTTCTTTGTTCTTCAAGAAAAATCACCCCGCGCTACCTTCTGCCGGAAACATTGTGGAAAAAATCGAAGAGGATAGCCTTCAAGAAGTTCCTGAAGAAGCAGTTGAAGGAACTAAGGCCGAGATAAAGTTTGACTACGACAAGAGATTATGTGATCTGCTGGAGCAATACACACAGATGTTGGACTGTGTTACAGACAATGTGGGATCCAAGCATTTGCAGGGCATTTGCACCAAGTTGAGGCCCAATCTGGTCGTTCTGATGGGGAAAAGTGCAGAGAAGCCAGGGAATAGCGCCTACCACTCTATAAACAAATCTATACATATTTTGAAGAACAACATCTTTGCAACAAGATCTGGATCCCCGGTAAGTACCCACCATTTCCAAGTTTCTGTCAAAACCCTTGCCAGAAAAACATAATTACTTTGGGTAAAAGAAACTGAATCTGTAAAGTAACTACAGAATCTTATACTGCAAAAATTTGGATATCCCACCAGAACACAAAATCTGATTCATGGGGGCAGAGTACTCCAGACACAAATTACCTCAAGGAATACAAAATCACACCCTTGTCAACAATAATTCTCAATCTGAGAATAAGAGGTGGTGCGACAGAGAACAACAGAAATCCCTACAGGGGGGAGGGAAGTGGGACTGGTACAAAAACTACAGGAACACATCAGGGGAAAAAAATAGGAAGTATATCCTACAAAAACATTCTTCAAGGGAAAAACACAACCAAAGCAACACCAAGTCAAACAGGTATGGATGCAAGGCCATACATTGTGGAACAGTTGAACCATACCCCAAAATATAGCATAGATATACCATAAACAGATGAGCACTGCACTATATATGAAAGACAAGCAATAATATGTAGATTCAATTGTTTTTGGCCCAAACCGGTTCATCTATTTCATTGGATCTTCACGAACTAGACTACACAATGTGAAATACATCTTTGTTCCAAGGGGTTCTTTATAGTGAACTTTCCTACAGTAGAGGCTAGAGACTTTGTAATACAGGAAGGACCTTGGTTCTAGGGATCCACAATACTCTTCATCACACCATGGTTCCCAGATGATGCCAATACAATGGTTGTCTCTAAGATGCTAGTTTGGGTGTGATTGCACAATCTCCCATTACACCTCTGGAGTCAACAAGTACTCGCAGGAATCACTAATACTATCGGATGCTACATCAAAATGGACACCCAAAGACTGGAGGAAAGAATCTACACTTATGCACGAATATGTGTGGAAGTAGACCTCAACAAAGGCTTGCCAGACCAAATTCAACTGAAGCATAGAAAGAGGTATTGGTCACAGATTTTAGATTATGAAAACACAACATTCAAATGCAAAACCTACTGAAAAACAGGACACCTAGAAAGCATATGTCCAACAACCAAAAAAGACACTCGTAGGAAGAAAAAGACAGGGAAACAAGCCAAGGGATGGCAATTTCCTCCACCACTCTCGGATGACGAGGAGGAAGAAGAGGAGGAATATGTAACCCCCAATGAGACAAATCAGATGAACAAAGAACCAGAAGTAGAAGACATAAATCCACAAGAACCTATAGACATACAGGCGGCAAGGAATACTAGAAAAAATGGATATGAGTAGATCCAAACGTCAACACATCTTAGACAGATCAGATTCTAATAAAGACAATCCCAAACATGTGGCTGATATAGCGCTAACACTTATAACTCCAACAAATCTCAGGGAGGGTGGAGAAAGGTTGAGAAGAAAAAAGGGCGAAAATCTTGACTTTTCCCCCATTTGTACATCGTTACTTGTGTTCTTATTTTTTGAAAACTGAACACCCTGTGTGGTGATGGATGATATATGCATCTTATTTTGACAAAAACTAACCACCTTTCTAGATTATGGCTCACAATGGCTAAAGGGCCAACGCAGCATATGCCGAAAGGCATCTACAACATGTAATTTTTCAATTATAATGAAATATTACGATTTTTCCAGTGGAAAAAATAAAAAAAGATTATCCACTTGCAGAAGACTAGAGCTAAGAAATTGTTCCCAGAACGGGCCCCAATTTTGGCATGGGCCATAAACATTGATTAATCTTATGTCAATACCTAAGTTAGATGAATAGATGTCTGCCCCAATATAACTCGATCCCCCCCAAATCTTACATAATTTGATATTCATAGGGTTGAACCCCATCACAATGCCTCTGGATCTCCCGTGTACATCTAGGGTATGAAAATGTCATCCAAGAAGAATGGATTCAAGGAGGTGAGTGATGGATTCTACTAATCCAAATGTCTCCTAAAGAAAAATGACATCCACCCGCTCAATGCTTAGGAGCCTCTGAAATGCTAATTTTTTTTTAGGACTAGCTAACCCATAACAATTCAAGGAGAGAATCTTCATGAGGGAGAGGATACCAGGGTGTTCTATGCTCTAAGAACCTGGTCAATAGCTAATTGGAAACCCACAATGAACTCCATATCCGCCTGCTGTTTGGCCTTAGAGAGGGAGGAGGGTTTTCCCTAGGGAGTTTTGGGAGGGATGGGAAGGGATATGATACGAATGCCAATAGATTCAAGTGGCTTTGACCAAGAATGAGATCTGAGGTGGTATGAGCGTGAGAAAGTCCCTAGTTTTGAGTTAGAGGATTGAGCAGAGAAGGTCACCTCTAGGAAAGATGGTGGGGTGCATGAGATAGAGGGGGGGCTGGCTTCAATGAGCAAGCCAAGGAGATAGGAGTCAGACAGGTAGATACGAAACAATAATGGTCAGCTGTGATAGAATAAGTAGCATAAGATGAAGAAGTGAATGAGAGGGTATGCACCTGTTAGAAAGAGGTCAACCACGTATAGCACCAGTCTGAGAGGTTTTTCATCTTCAACCTTAAAGTAAAGGTTAGGATCGGCTTCACTCCTAGTGAATCCCAGCTTCATCAAGTAGCTATTGATCCTCTCATACCATGCTCGGGGTGCTTGTTGCAGCCTATAGGGAACCTTCTTCAACCTGCATACATGAGAATTTCAATAATAAATCTCAAATCCTTTGGGTTTCTCCACATAGACCTCTTCTTTGATTGAACCATGAAAGAATGTGATCTTGACATCCGTCTGATGTGGGTTCCATCCTTTGAAGCCATAAGGGCTATGATCAAGCAGATGGTCGTATATCTGGCAACAAGTGCAAATATCATAGTCTATACCTTCCTTCTGGGAGAAACCACGAGCAACAAAATGAGCCTTATACTTTTCCAAACTTCCATCTGCTGCATGCTTTATCTTGTAAAGCCATTTAGAAGTGACAATTGTCTTGTCTTGGGGTCTAGGAACTACTTCCTAGACATCATTCTCCATAATAGACTCATATTCTATGGTCAAAAATCCTTCCATACTTGATGCTTGACGGCATCTGAGAATGATGAAGGCTCATTTTGCATGATTGTGCTCATGATGGTCAGGTATCCCTGATACCTGTTAGGTTTCTTACTTTCACGAAAGGTTCCTTGGGGTGCAGCACGTCCTTCAGCATCATCAAGTAGCCCCCTAAGCCATGAAGGCCTCTTCGTAGAAGAGGAAGGATCATGTGGAGGAGTATTAATCGGATCCAAGGGTTCTTCTACATCAGGAATTGATTCATCATCCTTTTCTTTTGGTTCCCTGGTGTCGGCTTCTTGAGAGCTCCTCAAAGTCGGAAGATTGTCCACCTTGCGGTGAAATTTTCTTCAGGAGTCTTGGAACCCCAATGCTTGATGAGGGCATCAATTTTGCACATATACAGTAGTGTTTGTAGCTTTAGCCCATAGAAACTTTAAAAGTCTTTGATCATGTAGCATGGCCCAGACAACTTCCATAATCATGTGTTCTTCCTTTCCGCCACACCATTCTGATCAGGAGTATGTGGTGTAGTAGTCTCCCTCTTAATGCCAACCTCAGATATGCCTGAGTGAACCAACTGTAATATATCAGAGGTCTTGCTTTGGCTTGAGGGGAATGGTCCCCTTTTTAGCTTTCCTTCGGCACATCCTGGACATACACCTTCTTTCCCTACTTGGAATTCGGGCATCCCTGTCACCATTTGTCTTACACTGAGTAGAGCTTTATAATGAAGATGGGCAAACCTCCGATGCCAAACTTCGGACTAAAGATATGTGTCATAAGACATGACACCTAGCGGACTTCCATCGACCTGATATAATGAATCAACACGAAACCCAAGAGTAAAGGCATCCTTAACATTATTTTTCGATACACATACCTTGCCACCACAGAAGGTTACCTTGTGGCCTTTGTCTTCCATTTCTAAGATGGAAACCAGGTTCTTTCAGAGGTCAGGTGCATTTAATACATCCTAGAATTTCTAGCCTTCTTGAATGGTTGTCCTCTTCCTTGATTCCTAGTTCTCCTCTTACCTTTGCTATTGAATTTGTGATTCCTTTGATTGCCATCAGAGGAATTTTGATCATCATCCCAGTGTGAGTCCTTTCTATCAGAGCACTCCCTTTCATAGTGGCCTACTTTATCGCAGACGTAACATCGTCCTTTTCTTCCACCCTTAGGTCTAGCCTTTCCTTTTGATTTAGTCCCAAAATTATTTATTTTCTTAGCATGAGTAGAAAAGGCAGCAAGAGGACCTTTAGGCATGGGCTTTTCTTGTTCTTCTACCCTTGTTTCTCCTTGAATGCATCTAGCCATTAATTCCTTGAAACCAGGAATTATTATTGTTCAGAAGAGTAGTCTTGAACACATACCATTCGGATGGTAATCCTCCAAGAGTCGTGAGTTCCATTTCTCTGTCAGTAATAGTCTCCCTAATAGATAAGAGATCGTTCTTCATCTCGGTGATTCTTAAGAAGTATGCTTGCATACTCTAATCTTTACCCTTCTTGATTTCCCTCAGTTTATTTCTAAGAAACAAAACTTGATTTGCATCATTAACTTTAAATAAACTCACCAGTCTATAGTAGATTTCCTTAGAGATGTTCAGATCAGAGATGTAGACCACCAAGTGCTTGTTGATAGAGTCTCGGATGATCTTCTTTGTTTTGACTTCTCCATTTTTCCATTTGTTCCAGGCAGCAGTAGATGCATTTGATGGAGGCTCAACAATATTGCCTCTTACATGGTCCAACACTCCTTGATCTTCTAGGGTTAGATCGATAGACATCTTCCATCCGTGATAGTCAGCTTTCTCACGAAGCTTGTCTTTGGAAGGAAAGAGTGTTGAGGACCCCATAGTTCTTTTAGGATACCCTTGCCAATCTTCTCTTTGGTGATTGCTCTTGCTCTTGCTCGGGCTTTGTCTTCACCTTGCCTCTGATCCCATGATAAGTTATGGTATGTTCTATGCTTATAACAGTTTACTTCTTTTCCTGATTATATTCCACATATTAGCAATCACATGTACATAAAGTAAAGTGTAGATAGAATATTAAACGATCGATAGAAAACAAGCCAAGACAAGAGACACAAGATGTAGCGGCTAGCCAAGGACAAACCCCACAATGTGTGGGGAAACCCTTTGATCAAATCTTATTTTATCTTCAATAATTTAGCAGAGAGAAATAGTACAATAAATCTGATTTATATCAGTAGTAACAAACCCTAGATTAGCAGCATCAACATTAGCAGCTTCATCATCAAACTAGGGCAGATGATATCTCACAAACCGACCGTCCGATCAGCTTGATTCCACCACCAAAAGTTGGGGCTTTCAGAGGAGGTTTAGATGAACCTATAGTGTAGTTCAAATGAGGAGATCTTCTAGTCCACGTAGGTCAAACTTCACTTCTGCAGTTGCAACTTCAGTTTCAGCAGCTTCCTTCAAACTAGGGCAGTGGATATCTTGCAAATCGTCGGTCGGATTGACTTGATTTCATCACCAAAATTTGTGGATTTTAGAGGAGGTTTAGATGAGCCTATAGTGGAGTTCAAATGAGGAGATATTCTAGTCCATGTAGGTCAAACTTCACTTCTGCAGTTGCAGCTTCAGTTTCAGCAACTTCCTTCAAACTAGGGCAGTCGATACCTTGCAAACCGTCCGTCGGATTGACTTGATTCCACCACCAAAAGTTGTGGCTTTTAGAGGAGTTTCAGATGAACCTACAACACAGTTCAGATGAGGAGATATTCTAGTCCACGTAGGTCAAACTTTACTTCTGCAGTTGCAGCTTCAGTTTCAGTTTCAGCAGCTCCCGGCTTCACATGTGTGAGGGAGAGACCCTTTTCTGCGCAATAGAGAAGAGACTCTTTTCTGCGCAGTAGAGAGAGAGATGTGATGGGATGAGTGAGTCCAAATGAGGAAAAGTTCTTCTATATTTATACACAACGTTGGTGTTTGAATATATGCGACTGTTGGGCTTCTGAGCCTACATGAGTTATAGGTCGGCTTGATAATAATTCCATAATCAAAATAAATTCATATCTCCATGAATACTTATTAGAATCGGATGATATTTATATGAATCCTACACCTCTTGACGAGAGGAATCTAATAAAAATATTATCAGCCATGAATAAGATGACCCACATGAATCTTTTCCCTAGTTGCCAATTTTAACAAAAGAGGATGCTAGCTCAAGTGAAGTAGTGAAGGCTACCATTTATAGGCAACTTGTGGGTCCACTTGTGTATTTGGTGAATACGCAAGCAGACATGTGTTATGAAGTTAAGGAATTTATTCAAGCAATGGTTAAGCCAACCAAACTGTATTGGAAGGAAACAAAGCATGTGTTAAGATACCTCAGAGGCACAACTCAGTTTGGTCTTTGGTACAGACTAACAAAGCGAGTGAAGCTGCAAGGCTTCATAGATGCAGATTGGGCGGGGAGTCCATTAGATAGGAAGAACACATCAGGAGAAATTTTCAATGTTGGGTCAGCAACGGTTTCTTGGTACAACAAGAAGTAAAGATCTCTGGCACTTAGCTCAGCAGAAGAAGAGTATATGGTTGTAAGGCAAGTAACATATGAGGAAATATAGAGGATAAAGATTCGTGTTTGGTTATTTGGTCAGATGAAGGATCCTACTCTGATTTTCTATGATAATCAGGGTTGCGTAAAACTCTCTAAGAATCTTGTATTTCATGATCGATCCAGGCATATTGATATCTAATATCACGATCTACAAGATTGTGTGTAGAGGAAAATTATATTGATGCAGTACATTTTGATAAAGGAATTAGATGTATATATTTTGATAAAGGCTTTGTCAAGAGGAAAATTCAAGTTCCACATGTGTAGGATAGGGGTGGTTGATAATCCATTTCTTTCTGAGAGGGAGTGTTGAAAATGTAGCAATAAAATCTAGTTTTTACTTTTCCTTGGTAAAACTAGATTAAAATTTGAATTTCAGTTTCAGCATAATACTTGAAGGTATTTAACTGAGGTGACATGGCTCTTGTCACTCAATTAACTTAGTGAATTCGAGTTGGAGAAGCTTGAGTTCAGTTCTACATGATTGATTGCTAATTTTTAGCAATCTCTTTCAGTTAATTTAAGTTATTGCCAATTTAACGAGTTCTAACTGCCAAAAGAAATAATGGACGTCAAGTTGTGGGTGTGGAACTTCAACCACATTGAGTGGTCAACCAATTAACTAATCAATCAACCCAAAATAATTGTTTCACGCAGAGAATTTTAGTTATACATTTGAGATGGAGATTCCAAGGTAGTGTACTATCAATTGTAGCATATTCCCATGTGTACAAGTGGTTCATGCAGTCATAGATTGACCTAAGGCTATTGTTTCCTAAAAAATAGGGGAAATTTCCCAAGAGAACAACACAAGGAAACATGAGCTTAGGAAGGCTTGAAATTTAGTCAGTCAGGCAGAGAGATAGACCATACACTTGCAGGGTGTGCTCAAATTGGAGAAAGCACTGTATTTCTTCTCCATTCTCTTATTAATGCAATATAGATAGTAAGGAGTTTTGAGCAATTGCGTTCCCCTAGACAAATCTTTGTGCATGTGTTATATTTCCTTTTGCATGTCTATGATTCTTGCTTTAGATGGTGAATTAACTTCTGCACATCAGTAGAGTAGCTTCAAATCTTGTGATTTAGCAAATTTCATGAGTAGTATTGAATCTGCACATTAATTTCTACATGCTTTTACTTTAACTTTTTACCCATTGGTCAAAATCTTCAAGTTGCTATATATTTCACATGCAGACTCCATTCGACACAATTAAAGTTGCATTGGAATTACCTCATCGAGATCTTCAACAAGGATTTATTTCCATTAGCTTTTAGGAACTTTGAATTTTATGCCTTTTAATTAGGATCCTCTCGGATCACCTAGCAAACCTTAACCTAACCTACCATAGCCTATCCTACTCTAGTCCGTCCCTCTCTAGCTTAGCCTATGCTAACTTAACCTACTCTAGCATGTCCTATCATAACCTACTCTAGTCTAAACTACTCTAGCCTACTCCTGCTTACCATATCCTAAATTATTCTAGCTTAGTCTACTCAAACTTAACCTAGTCTAGATTAGCCTAACATACAATACTCTAGCCTTCCCTAGCCTAGCTTTTCCTATTCAAGCTGCATTGGAATTACTTCATTGAGCCCTTCAATAACGTATTATTTCCATTATATTTTAGGAACTTTGAATTCTATGCCTTTTAATTAGGATCCTCTCGGATCACCTAGCAAACCTTAACCTAACCTACCTTGGCCTATCCTACTCTAGTCTGTCCCTCTCTAGCCTAGCATATGTTAACTTAACCTACTTTAGCATGTCCTATCATACCCTACTGTAGTCTATCCTACTCTAGCCTACTCCTACTTACCATATCCTAGCTTATTCTAGCTTAGTCTACTCAAGATTAACTTACTCTAGATTAACCTACCATACAATACGCTATCCTTCCCTCGCCTAGCTTTTCCTATTCTAACCTACTATAGCATAGTGTATTTTAGAATACTCTAACCTAATCAAGGTTATCCTATTCTAGCTTACCCAAGCCTATCCTAGATTAGGCTACCATATCTTACTCCAAGCCTATCCTAGCCTAGCCTAGATAAGCCTACTACAGTTTATCCTAGCCTACCCCACTCTAAACTACTCTAGCCTAGCATATCCTACTCGAAGACTAGACTAGTGTAGCATATTCTACTTAAGACTAACTTATCTAATCCAACCTAACTTAGCCTATTATTTCCTACTCTTTATAAGCCTACTCTAGTCTAGTTACACATAGCCTACCCTAGTGTAGCCTAACCTACTCTAGCCTAGCTTAGCCTAGCCTACTCGAGCCTGGCCTACTTTAGCCTAGCCTACTCGAGCCTAGCCTACTTTAGCCTAGCCTACTTTAGCCTACTCCAACCTAGTTTAGCCTAGCCTACTCTAGACCAACCTAGCCTAGCTCAGAATAGCCTATCATAGCCTAATCTAGCCTTAGCCTAACCTGATATAACCTACTCTACCTAGCCAACTCTAGCCTAACCTATCCTAGCTTACTCTATTGCATCTTAGTCTATCCTACTCTAGCCTAGCTAAATCCAACTTAGCCTACCCTACTCTATCCTAAATGACTCTAGTCTAGCCTATCCTAGCCTACTTAAGCTCATCGTAGCCTATCCTACTCTAACCAAGCCTACTCTAGCCTTCTTAGCCTACTCAATCCTAGCCTACTTTAGCCTACTCCATCCTAGCTTAGCCCAGCCTACTCTAGCCCAAACTAACCTAGCTTAGAATAGCCTATCTTAGCCTACTCTAGCATATCATACTTTAACTTAGCCTACTCTAGCCTAACATACTTTAACTTAGCCTACTCTAGCCTATCGTAGCATATCCTACTCTACCCTAGCCTACTATAGCCTAACTTACTCTAGTGTATCTTATCCTAGCCTAAACAACTCTATCCTAGCCTACTCTAGCCTGGTCTACTCTAGCTTAGCTTATTCTAGCCTTCTCTGGCCTAGACTAGCCTAGCTCACTCTACCCTAGCATACTCTAGCTAGCTTAGAATAGCCTATCGTAGCCTACTATAGCCTAACTTACTCTAGTGTATCTTATCCTAGCCTAAACAACTCTATCCTAGCCTACTCTAACCTATTGTGACCTAGCCTAATCTAGCCTAGCCTACTCTAACCTAGCTTATTCTAGCCTACTGTAGCCTAGACTAGCCTAGCTTACACTACTCTAGCATACTCTAGCTTGGCCTACTCCATCCTACCTTATCATAACCTATCATAAACTACTCTACTTGAGTCAAGCCTAGCCTATCCTACTATAGCCTAGCATACTACAGCCTAACCTAGTCAAGCTTAGCCTAACCTAACCTACTCTAGCCTATCTTAGGCTAGCTTACTCTAGCCTAGCCTAATCTAGCCTGCTCTAGCCCAGCTTAACCTACTCTATCCTAGACTAGGCTAGCCTACTCTAGCCTAACCTAACCTAATCTTACCTAGCCTAGCCTACTCTAGCCTATCTTAGCATAGCCTAGCTTGCTCTAGTCTAGCTTAACCTACTTTAGCCTAGCGTACTCTAGCCTAGTGTAATATGGCATAACCCAGCCCAACCCAACCTACCCTACCTAACGTAGCTTACTCTAGCATAGCCTACTCTTTCCTAGCCTACCATATCCTTTCCTAGCCTAGCCTAACCTAATCTAGCTTATACTTGCCTAATCTGTCTACCCTACCTTAGGATACCCTAGCCTATCCTATCCTAGCCTAAGCTAGTCTACTTAAGCCTAGGCCTAGCCTAGCCTAACCTAACCTACCATAGTAATGTACTCTAGCCTATCCTATTGTAGCCTAGCTTACTACAGCCTAACCTAGTCGAGCTTAGCCTAACCTAACCTACTCTAGCCTAGCTTAGGCTATCCTACTCTAGCCATCCTAGCTTAACCTACTCTAGCCTAGAGTAGGCTAGCCTACTC
>APFE030243346.1:0-10683 GCA_000404065.3 Pinus taeda
CCCCATTTTATTCTGAATGTGGTTTTGAGTCGGTCATCAGGATGAACCAAAATTTGATTATATCCTGAAAAACCGTCCAAAAAGGACATTAATTCTGAACCTGCCACTGATTGGAGTATCTGCTCCATAGTGGGTAATGGGAAGTTATCTTTTAAAATTGCCTTATTTAAATTTCTGAAATCAATACAAATCCTTATGTCGCCATTTTTCTTCCTGACTGGTACCATATTGGAGACCCAGTTTGAATGTCGGACGGGAAAAATAATCTTAGCTTTCAAGAGTTTATTGAGTTCCGATTTTATTTGACCCTCTAAGTTTGGATGTCTTTTTCTCAACTTTTGTTGAACTAGTTTCTGTTCGGGAAGCATCAGAATAGTGTGCTGGATAATGGATGTATCATACATTTTTAGATCATCATATTTCCAAGCAAAAACCTGTTTATTTTTGCGTAACAGTCTAATGAATGCTTCCTTTTCCTCCATGGAAAGTCCTAATCCTAAATTAATGTTTTGAGGATTTTGTTCAGTGCCAAGGTTTATCAATTCAAACCTTAAGGTAGAGCTCTGGAGCTTTGTATTGGACACAGGTTTAAACCTGTCTTTAATATCATAAAGATCCTCAAGCTTCACCACGCGCTTTGGAATTGAGTTTTCCTCATGTTTATCTCACATTTGAATATCGTGCTCGTCTTCCTCAATGATTTGATTATCATAGGATTTTTTGGAGGTTAAAAACTGTAAAATGTCTTCATCGTGGTTGAATACTCTCCAATTAGTTACATTGTCCGGAATGGATGGCCTAAAAAGCAATTCTACTGAAAATCTATCTGGGCTATAGTCTTCGGAAGGGAGGAGCTTGGAAGCGACATTGGCTAGTAAGTCGGCTGCCGAATTTTGAGACTTGGGAATGGAAGAAATATTGAATGCTAAAAAATGGGAGGTGAGCTCTTGTACAAGCGATTGATAATGTTTGAGATGGTTTGAAAGACAATGATTGTATTCCTTACCTGTTTAACAATAATCTCCGAATCTCCAAACACTTTCAAGTATTGGATTTTGAGGCCGATCGCTTTATATAGTCCTTGGACTAATGCTTCGTACTCAGCTATGTTATTGGTGCATTCAAACTCTAGCCTGCAGGACAACATTGTTTTTTCCCCTTGTGGGCTAACCAAAATACATCCTGCCCCTGATCCTTCACTAGACTTGGATCCATCAAAATATAAAGACCAAAATAAAGAATTATCTACAATCTTACTTACAAAATTCTCAGTAACATTAACACATTTAGACCTATTGGTCTGCGAAAAATTTTCAATTTGCGATGCGAAATTGTTAACCGAGAAAGGAGATGGGTGGGAAATATAATTGCCGAAAAATGACTCAGAAGAATAATTCCCTAAGATATTGTTGTTGAACGCAACTGGTTTATTTTCTTATTCAAATTTTGTAACAGTGTGGGTCATATGTTTCTCCCGATCGATCTTTATTTGATTGGGCTTGCCCTTATAGGGGAGCCACATATGGGACCAATCGGTGGAGATATACCCATGGAGCTTTTCTGACCAATCCCTGCTTAGTATCAACCCATAGAATTCAGGTATATCGGCGACTAGGATATCAATCCTTTGGACTATTCGTGGATCCGTCGATAACCTGATCGTTACAGAGTTTATTTCCCCTAGAACTTGAACTTTAGTTCTATCTAACTGCACAATGTGAATAGAATATTTTTGGGGTTCTATATTTAGTTTAGAACAAACTGAAGCAGGCATTATATTAGATGATGCCCCAGAATCAATTAAGAAGTTATGTAGATTTCGATTGTAAATTTCATATGTTAAGAGGAAAGGAGGGGTATGGGAATTTGATCTATCTCCAATCAAAATTGTATCAGTTGCCTCAACTCTACCAGAAGGTGGTTGTCCTGAGTCGCTTGCAACTTTAGTACTGGGAAGAGGTGAAGAAGGAATTGCATTAAGTTCTTTGAGAAGTAATTTTTGTTGATGTTTTAATTTACTAAGTTCGAACATGGTGATGTTCGCCTTAGTTTTCTTCATGTCATCAACAATATTATAGTCCATCGAATCAGAAACTACCAGTGTCTTCGATGACGAAGGTGTATTGGAGGATGATGGCTGATGCTGCGATACTGTTGTGGCTGGCTTCCTTGCGGGTACCTTTTCCTTTGCAGTATTGGTACCAGCACTCCTTTTCTTTGAATTGGCTTGAACGGGTTCGGGAGTAGCTTTACTCCTTGTAGTGACGAGAAAGGCTTCTTGCTCAGCTTCAGTATCGGAATTAGGGAGTATAAAGTCCCACATCCCGTGGCATTCAACAACTTCCTCTTCTTCTTCTTCAGATGGTATAATTGTTTCTTCTTCTTCTTCTTCCTCATGATCTGAATCTGCGTAAGATATGACATTTGGAGGCTTGGACTCAGGTTTTTTGAAATTCCTATATGGTTTCTTTGTTGAGGACTCTGATACTTGTTTCTTAATCTCAACCATTTCGTTCGACATGGTTTTAAGGACTTTTTGAAGGCCCTCCATGTCATATGGATCCTTAGTGATCTTTTTCTTCGAGTCATCTTTAAAGGATACTTTTTTATATTTTCGTTCTTCCAGGGCAGTTTTCTTTTCCAAGGCGATTACACTTTTTTCAACAGCGAGGGCTTCCTTCATGTTTTCGGCCAATGTAGGCTGTTTAGCCCTATCCACAAAAATGGCTATGTTTGCGGGTAAGGCGGTGATATACCACTCGCTTATAACTTGTTCGCTTGGCTTATCATCGATGGGGATTTTGTTCAAGAGTTTGTTAAATCGGGAGTTAAACTCCTTAATGGGTTCTCTTGACTCGATCCTTAAAATGGAAAGGTCATGGACGAGTGTAGCCAAGGATCTATCATCGCCGTATTTGGTGAGGAACTGCTCCTGGAAGATATTCCAACTTGTGATGGATCCAGAGGGCAAGGAAAAATACCAAGACCCTGCTGATCCTTGTAGTGTATAGGGAAACAATCTAACTACCACATCTTCTTCAATCACTCCCTTCAAATTGACTAACAACATAAAATTATTTATGTGTTCTTCTGCTGACGTCCCAACATCTGGATTGAACTTGGGTAGCCATTTTTCGGGATAATCGGGTAATGGGTGTAAAGGCGCACGCATGGTGACTACACCAGAACTTCTCCATGGTCTTTGAGCCATTTTTTTAATACCAGTGATTACCTGTGGCGTTCCAGGTGCTTGAGGGGGAGGTGGAAATGAAGACTTAAAAGATTGTGATGTTTGAGGTGAAGTCCCTTGGTGAACAACAATATGTAGTGGTGAAGTGAGTGTTTGACTTCGCACAGGTGATGATGAAATGGAAGATGATGGAGAAAAGGTTTCACTACCAGAACCTTCAGTGTTCTTTTTAATCCTTTTCCTTTCGGGTAAAGGAAACTCAGGTGGTTCAATACCTAGCTTTTCGCTTTGGAGTCTGGTAAGGTGAGGGGGTAAGTGGAATTGCGAAGTTTTACTGCCTTGTGATACTTCAGATCTAGGAGGTGAAATCGAGAAGCCTTGAAGTTTCTGGATGATGGATTGAACTTCAGGGGACTCCAGACTTAAGTGCTCTGAAGTATGATGTAGTTGAGCAGTAGTGGTTGATTCTTCCTCGTCTCGTCTGGATACTGGTGATTCAGGATGCGAACGAGAGGTTCGAGGAGAGGTGGAGGGTGAGTTACTCTTTGAATGGTTTGTAGGTTTTGGCTTACTCGCCATTCATAGCGGATGCCCTCCTTCTAGCGCCAGAAATGTTGATGCCTCGAAAATCGCTGCAACAACATTGGGGGATAACCACCCGGTCCGGACCTTAGTACAGCTCCTTTCCGTTTGGGATGGTGGCTCCGACTGGATATAACGGGACCAGTTTCCCGATAATGAATAAAAGGGATGGATGAGTGATGTTCTAATGATAGGCGGATAGTTTATTCTATCAACAAAAATATGAAAACTAATACTAATCCCGGGAGCAACTATTCATTTGAAATGCAACGTTTAATAATCCTTGTCTATTGACAGGCATGTAGATGACTCTGTAAAATAAACATAGATATTCATTCAAATATTACTTCATCTAAATAGTTAAACAAAGCGATTAACGCAAGATTACTGCATTTACCATTTATATCATCGATGCACATATGATTGAAAGAAAAGCATGCTATAGACAGCCAATAGTGGGATGCATAAAGGATGCTGTTAAAACACATATATATAAGCGATAATAGCAAGAGCGATCAAATGACAATTCATATAACAAGAATGAGTACAGACATAGATAGTAGTACCATATGAGCTGATAATCAATCCCAATATCAATCGCTATTTGAGATTCTTCCTTCAACGTAGAAATGTTTTCAAACAAAGATAGTAGTGCACATTTGTATAAAAACCTTCCTTATCAAAATCAGAATAATTGGTCCAGTTTCATAAAAGAATATCCCTGAAGTACAATAGTGCAACTCCAGGGTTTAAGTCATATACAAAACTTTACGACCCTTTCTAAATGCATGAAAGGGTCTATAAATACTACTAAGCTAAAAAGAAATCTATGAAACAAAATCCTACTAAATTGGCATCAGTAAATGTGATCTATCTCCTTGGGGCGATCTGGCAATCGGCGATATGAATCATGACTCACATTGTTTGCCTTTAAAACTGAGCTAGCTTATCGCAAGCATCGGCTCCACTTCTGGCAGTCTGTTGAGGCGCAAGCTGAATTGGGCAGCAAAGGTGGCATCCTGAATGTCGGGTATGATATACCCGATAGCATCTGTAAGGCATTTTAAGGCGGCTCTTTGGCTGTATGGCTTCACTAAGACGAACCAATAGGCATCCCATGTTAAACTGTTGATCCCCGCGATTAATCTTCCATTTTTCTCCAGCTCCGGGTAGCATGAATGCTCCAACATCTTCGTTGTTGTTAATTGGCCTGTAGTACATTGGGAAATCATATTAGACAAATAAAGCGTATTATTTACTAATTCCACCAAATTACTAGTGGTTGCTTTGCATCTAAAAATCGCTCTTTCTGCCTTCATTAACTGTGATTGCCATTCTGTGAACAATATTTCTTTGTGAAATTCCAGAATTCTTGGTAGATTAGTCGCCTGGCCCTGATCGGAATCTTGCCATTCCAGAAAACTTGTTAGTGTTTCTTCGGCCTGATCCAAATCTGTCCTTGCCTTTTCTACCTTTTCGCTTATGGATGCTACAAACTCGCACAACGGTTCTGCCTGGGTAATTTGCTGACATAGGAGCTTAACCTGATTTATCAATGCCTTATTTAATTGAAGCGCCTCTGCTTTGAATTCATCTACCTGAGGGAGCCTTTTCATTTGCTCAATTTGAGTTGATAATTGAGCGATTTGCTCATCTTTAGATTTTATCGTTCCCTTAGTTGATATTTTCAATTGCTCCAATGCTGTCGATAGCTCCTTTTTCCTTTGGATTGCGCTCTTGTCAATCCTCTGTTTCTCCACTTGTAATTGCTTAGTCAGCTGATAATTATTTTGCTGTTGTACTAGAAATTCCTGATCTGCCTGTTCTGCCTTCTGCTAAACTTCCGATAATTGACCCTGTAGAAAAAATATGTCTTGATCTTTCGCTTTTAATAGACTGCTCACCTCCGATGCTTTATCAATGGTCACCGCTGAATATGCTCCAGCGTATTGCGATAGCTTTGTTAAGTCATCGGAGGGATCAAATTCTTCTTTCCACACAACATTACCCGTCACTGTTAATTCAGGGAATAAAGAAGGTTGATCAGCCCTTCTCCTCTTCCTCTGTCGCTTTACAACAGCTTTATGTTTTGGGCTGTAGAATACATCCAAGGGGGGAATCTCTTATATTTGCAAAATGATTTCGCTCGATGGATCTTTAGGAATTATTTCTGTTTCTTTTGATTTTAGTGGGTCGTTGGTTTCGCCCGAAACCTGTTTTGATGTCGCTTCCTGTGTGTCGCCCTTTTTATAAACCTCATCATCTTTCGAGCATTCTAAGTTTCCGATGATTGAGTTGAATTGCTGCCATTGCTGGAGAAAATTCAGATCAATATTTGTATCATCATTAACTTTTGAGCTTCTCTCCTCTTGAGTTTTCGCCTGGGTCTCATCTTGTCGTTGTAAATTTTCCTGGGTTTCTTCCTGCCTCTGATTATGCACTTCCTCCTGCTGCTTTGATATAGTAGGAGGTGGCGTATTACTTTGTTGCTCAGGCTCGCTTGATTTTGTCATCGTTGGAGTAGTCGCTAACAGGTCTAGAGGCAGAGTTTGCAACCTCTGTTCTCTAATTCTGTTAAATTCGGCTAGTCCCTCATCGTTGTATACATTTCTGGCAAGTGATTTAACTTGATATAGTGACTCAGCCGATGCAAAAAAATCCTCGAATTTGTCTTCTTTGTGCTCGACCTTGGCCAATTTGGCCTGGTCGAGTGCATTGTAAGCGATTTTCCTTGGATCATACTGCCTGCTTGGCAGAGTGGCTAGAGTCATCAAATTTATCTTCCCAGCTTCCTTCTCTGCGTGTTTGATTTCATGCAGAGTGTAAATTCCAATTCGCAAGGGAAAGGAGGGCCAGACATGCTTTTTTGTTTTTTTCAGGGTCTGAGTAACCCCATCGCCATTGATTTGATAAGCTACTTCCCTGGCAAGTAACTTATCAGGGATGTATAGTGGGAGCACATGGGGCCTGGCCTGACTGCCAAAAACTCCAATGTAGGTGAATTTCTCTTCTCCGAACCAACTTGTTACTGCGGTTAAATCCACCCCTGCTTGTTCAGAAATCTTCGGGGCAGGTTTATCAAAAATGGAGTAATGAATTGGCAACATGAAACCGTTGCAGATTTGATATAGGTGTGGTTTGTAGTTGGTATTCCACAACTTTTGATGATATATGTGGATGGGTGTGGGGTCTTGCGACATCCACCTCCATCCGAGAACAGGAAACTCAGAATTAAAACATAAAACATCCAACACATAAGCACTGTAATAAAATGGCGGAATGAACCTCTCTGTGACGCGAGAATTAAATCTGAAATTAAGAATGGCCTTGGCTAACTTGTCGGATAATATATCCGCCCAATCCATAATCTCACCACTACATGCCGCCTCCATTAATGGGACCATTTCTATGGTAAAATTGGCGGAGTCATGTAATCCCCATAGTCTACACAACATAATTCCAGCATAGCAATAAGGAGAACATAGAGAATCAACTGAGTACTTACCCGAGGATTCATGCTTATGCTTTGCTGGATTTTGTCTCCAGCCTCGAATTGGTTCGGACTCAGTCTCGTTTTCTGCTTGGAACTTCTCCAAAAATTTCGTGTTATACTTTTTCTCTTCTGCCGGCAGATGATACATTTGCCTTAGATCTGCGGCTCGAAAAGAACCGAAAATCCTCCCATCTGCAGTGCTGAACATTCTGTCGGTAATTGGGATCTCTTGGATTGCCCACCTTACCACATCCGTATATGGGCGATTTGCTCCTAGGCCGCTATTCTATGCAGAAAGGAATTGGCCAAGTCTTTTAGATTGGCCTCAAATTTGCTAGTACTATCGCATGAGACTTGTATCCCTGCCACCTTTGGCTCTTCGGCTTCAATCAAATTATAAGTTCCTTGCCAAGTGGCTCTGGTAAGTCCCAGGCACGTAGTATCTGATATAAGCCCTTTCTTTTTACTACCTGAATCAACAACAGACTGCCCTGCGGCTGGTGAAGCGGTAGGCATTGTAGTCCTTTTGGACTTCTTTCCCATTCCACTCAAATCTATCTTTTCGGAAGAATTCTGCACAGAGCGAAATATAAGCGTAATACAGGAAACAATAACATGAATTGAATAGATTGAGGTATATATATCTTAATGCATTCATGGTGATCGATTGACTTAAGACAGCTTTCGGATCAAATCTGTGAATAGATCGCAAGCTTGTTGTTTTCATTAAATGGTCGTTAAGGCCTGTCAATCTCATTAATACCAGTCGCTTCGGTTAATGGCCGAATGATTTATTTGAAGCATGGCTTGGGCGATTTGGCGGTTGAACGCGGATGAGCGGTTTTTCAAAAGATATTGCCTTAACTACGAATAAATCGTATTAAACTGCCTTTATGATTTTACTTTGAAAACTGCACTTTTACCCTTTTCGCAATCGGGCGTCGGGAAAATCCTAAGTCATTGCTTCGGTTCCATTTGGAATCCCCTATCGCCGATAGCAATATTGCATCGGGTCGGGAGTAGCGAGTGGGGCAGTTTAGAATGTGGGCATGGTGAATCACCGATCGGCGATAGCGATGTCGCATCGCATCGGGGCGAGAGGGAGATTATTTGCGTTTAAGCATTATCGCCGATCGTCGTTTGCTGATTTCCGTTTTCACATCGCATCAGAGCAAGGGGTTTCTAATTGTGTTACCTTATGTTTCACCGATATCCGATAGTGATTTCGCATCGGCGGAAATCAAAATGTCCCTAAGTTGTGTTCCCTTTGTCATTGTGATATGCAATCTTGCAATCGCTTTATCGCAATGACAAAAGATAAATCGTTTTACGTTAAGGTTTCTGATTGGTTTTATTGAAGAGGCTTTTTAGAATAGAACTCAAATTGATACCAATTTTAAAAACAAAAATTAAAAAGGGACCCATTTCATATTATGATTTTGGAATAGTAATGATATGAAATGGGGGGTTGTTGTAGGGCTCAACAATTGGCGATTCGCTGGAAGAAACAATTATCTCTGAAAAGTATAGAAATACTTAAACTTTTTCAAAATCGAAATTTTTATCAAAAGGGAAAAATTCTAATATAACTAGGTATAGTTGCATTCTAGACAAAACAAAATTTTCTTTGCTAATTTCCTCTTTTGTTAAAAAGTAGATACATTCTAGATTTTAAATTGGCATTTATTGGTTGATATTGATAAAACAGAAAACTTTTCCAAATCAACTATTAAAATTAACTCCTTTGTCATAGGTAGAGCCTCTGCTGCCAGCAAACGTCCATAGTTTCGGCAGGGATACCTTTTAACCATATCATTGTCTATTGTCCCATTCACCTTAGATCATGATTAACAGAATGAATTCAAAATATGTTTTTCACATTTTGTATTTCTTTTCTTTTTTCTGTTATTTTGTAAGATAAAAAGCCATTGCCTGGTGTGGTGGCCAGTTAAGTGACAATGCCATTCACTGGTAGTAATCTAACCGAACAAGCTGGCTCGTGATGAGACCCCTTGTCTTACAATTGAAGCCATTACCCTGTTTTGGTATGCATTATTGGTAATGTCGGCTAAACTATTTTCCTATGAACATGGTAAGCAGGCTTGTAATAAGACCTTTCAACTTTTATACCCATTATTTTTGGAATTACACCCTGAATAATCGTGAACTTGGGTAAATGGGATAGACAATTTTCCTCCTTAATAGAGGATGGATGACAAGGTAAGAGTTTGAGATGCTGAATTTGGATTAGCTTCTATTTTAATATTGATAACCCTTTTATAACCAATTTGAAAAATCTAAAAAGATTTACAAGATTTATCAATTTCAAGAGGGGTTCACTAAGATTGTAGTGTAGTTGCAGAATGCAATTATAACTAATTTCCTAGAAATCATTTCTTTTGTTTAATACTTCTATTTATTTAAAAGTAAATATCGCGTTGCTTGTTTTTGAGAAACTCTTTGAATACAACAAAGGTCAAATAGAAAATGCCTTACAGTTTTATTTTTTAATTTTGCTACAAACTATAAAAATACTATTAAAAGGAGAAGGGGTTACCTCCTCAGTTGAAAAATTTCTTTAAGATTAGACCATTAACAGGGAGAGAATCTCTCAACCCTGATAAATCTTGTAACATGAAGGTCGAATGGCCTATCTTTTCATAGATCTGAAACGGTCCAAGCCACATCTTCTAGAACTTGGTGTGTTTTCCTTTATCTTCATGGGCTTTGTCCCATTTCAGAACTAGATCACCGACTTGGAATTGTTTAGAACCAGATGAAATTGAATCAAATGATGTCTTGATGATCTGCTGATGTTTCGCATGAATAATTTTGGCTTTTTCTCTTTCTTCTTCCAATTTTAAGATTTGGTCATGTCTAAGTTGTAAAGAAGAAGAAGGATTTTCTTCAATAAATTGAAATAGGGCTAGAGAAGGAAGAATAAGATTTGTTGGTAGTATAGCTTCTTTCCCATAAACGAGTTTAAACGGGGAAGAACCTATAGAAGCCTTATGTGTTATCCTGTTAGCCCATAGTGAAAATATTAAAGATTTGTGCCAGTTCTTGTGATTCTGTTCGATCGATCGCTTGATAATTTTGATAAGGTTTTTGTTTGTAGATTCCGCCAAACCATTTCCCTGAGGATAATAGTTAGCAGAATATTTGAGTTTGAAACCTCTTTTGATTGCGAAATCAAACATAGCGTTGCCTGAAAAGTAAGATGCGTTATAAAAAATGAGAGCATTCGGGACGCCAAACCTGGTAATGATGAATTGATCTATGAATTCAATAATAGCTTTAGAGTTTGTTGTCTTTAACGGAATTGCTTCAACCCACTTGGTAAAGTAATCGGTAGCAGTAAGGATATACTTGTGCTGTTTGGAAGAATTAGGAGTAATTTCTCCAATAATGTCCAATC
>APFE030243350.1:0-16760 GCA_000404065.3 Pinus taeda
GGCGTTCCTTTGCAAATGCAACCAGACTTTGTCACCCACCTGAAACTTGTGTGGCACCCGATGTTGATCATGTCGTTGCTTGTACTTAGCATTAGATTTCTCCAGAATGTCATGACCTGTTGGCGAATATGTTGGATGCGCTCAATGAAGCTGGTGGCCTTATCTGTTTCGGACTGGACATGAGCTGAATTGATGTGAGTAGCTGCAAGTGGCATGACCACATCAATGGGGCATAGTGGCTGGAATCCTAAACCCACCTGAAAAGGGCTATGGCTAGTGGAGCTGTGAAGAGCTCGGTTGTAGCTGTGCTGAACATAGGGGAGGCTATCGTCCCATGTGCGTGGATGCTTTGAGTTATACATGCGCAGAATGTGCACAATCATCCTATTGACAACCTCTGTTTGGCCATCAGTTTGAGGATGGAAGGCTGTGGACTTCGTGAGTTTGGTGTCCAGCATTGACCAGAGACTGGACCAAAATGTGCTGAGAAACTAACTGTCCCGATCTGAGATGATAGACTGTGGCCCAAAGTGTACCCACACTCGTTCAAAGAAGAGTTTAGCAGTGGCTTCTGCTGTGATATTCTTCTTGCAAGCCACCATAATGGCCATCTTTGAGAACCTGTCGACGACCACAAAACACAGTCATTTCCATGCTTAGTGGAAGGAAGGCCTGACATGTAATCCATGGAGATGGATTCCCAAGGCTGATTAGGGGTAGGCAGTGGGGTATAGAGGCCTTGCTTCTTGATGGTCGGTTTGGCAATGGCGCAGGCAGTGCATGACTTGATGTACTTCCCGACATCCTGTCGAAGATTCGGCCAATAGAAATACTTCTGCAGTACTGCCACCGTTTTTTCGACCCCAAAATGCCCAACAGCCCGACTGTAGTGTGCTTCCCAAATCATCTTGGCACGCTCGCTTGAAGGACACAAAGGTGACCTAGGTGGCATAACAGGCCATCCTGGAGGTGAAAATCTGGAACATGCTGACCATCTAAGAGGTTCTGGTATGTGTGGCCGAATTCTGGGTCGCTCTTGTAGAGAAGTGGCCAATCAGAAGTCTCGTGCCCGCAAGAGTTGAGCACGGTGGTTGGCACCATGATCGGTGGTCGACTGAGGCAATCTGCAAAATTATTGGTGCTGCCCTTTCTATACTTGATATTCAAGTGAAACTGTTGCAGGTATGTAGACCACTTCTGATGGCGATCATTCTGCAATTTCCCTTGGGTCTGTACGAACTGTAGAGGTCGGTGGTCTGTGTGGATGACCGTTTCCTTCCCCAAAATGTAATGCTTCCATTGTCGGCAGCCCTGTACAATGGAATACATCTCTTTATCATAAGTGGGGTACTTCCGGACTATGTCTGAAAGTGTTTCACTCTGATATGCCACTGGATGTCCATGTTGAGTAAGGACTACCCCAATAGCATAGTCAGAGGCATCTGTCTCGACCTCAAATGGTTGTTGTAAATCTGGTAACGCAAGCACTGGTGCTGTGTAGAGGCGATCCTTCAACTCCCTGAATGCCTTCTGTTGAGCTTCAAACCAAAAGAATTTTGCTTTCGCCCCACCCTTGGTGACTCGACTCAAGGGCCAAGAAATATGAGCAAACCCCAACACAAACCTGCGGTAGAAGTTGGCAAGGCCTAGAAAGCTGCGGAGCTCTGTTAGAGTAGTTGGAGAGGGCCAATCCTGAATGACTTGGACCTTGGCTGGATCGACATGCACCCCCTGTTCATCAATGATGTATCCTAGATATTGAACCTGGGTCATTCCAAAAGTGCATTTCTCCAAATTTGCACATAGCTTGTGTTGCCGCAGTGTTTGGAGAACCTGTCGGATGTGGTGGAGGTGCTCTTCCCAACTCTGGCTGAAGATCAGAATGTCATCCAAGTATAGTACTACAAAGGAGTTGGTGAATGACCGCAATATGTCATCCATTAGCCTCATAAAGGTTGCAGGAGCATTCGTCAATCTGAAAGGCATGACCAACCATTCGAAGAGGCCCTCCTTGGATTTGAAGGCAGTCTTCCACGACAGTCCACATTGAACACTCAGTGCAAGCGAAGGAATGGAGGAATGTTGTGCTTCAAAGTATTGTTTCCCATAGCCTTGGTAATGGTGTAAGGACCATGTCGGTGTGGTCAAAGCTTCTGATGGGCTCTTGTAAGGCGTTTTTTCTGCAGATGTAACCAGAGTTTATTGCCCACCTAAATCTTGTGTGGTACCCCTGTAGGTGAGGAGAAGTTGTTCTTGTGTTCTTTCATGACTGTATCCCTCTGTTGTTGCTGCTACGTGGAAGAATCCTTCATGGGGGTCACGGATGTGGTAACGATCTTCCCCTTACTTTGGGATCGAACCAGACAGATGAATTTCCTAGTCTGGGAGGTGAGCTTGCTGCGTTTCTTAGCAGTGATCAAAGAGGTGGCAGTAGGTGGGCCTACCTCTAGTATCTTGTATAATGAATCACCCAAAGAAATAGTGACAACACGAGGCCCTGACTCATACACAACATGTCGCCTCCACAAGTATGGCTGGCCTAATAGTACATCACAAACATCCAGAGGTGTAACATCACACAATACCTCGTCTGTGAAGGGCTTGATGTTGTAGGGAAGGTAGCACTGCTGGTAGACTTTGAGATCTTGTCCTTCATGAAGCCACCCGATACTGTATGGTTATCCGAGTAGTATGGTACCATCAAAATAACTATAATTGATTTAATGAGCCATCCGCAGTTTCATAGTCTGAATTAGTTCATACTTAGACATGCATGGCTTAATCTTTGAGACAAGCATATGACTACTGGCAAGATCAACCAGGTAGTGCACGTATTAGCTCTAGAATTACTATTTTTAGCAGTTTTTCGGGTTTCTGTCGATTCCACTTCCTTAACTAACACATTCGGAGTCGAATCATATCATAGTAACGTGTTGTCACATGTTTGCCTTGGTTTGCCGTTACTCGTATATGTGGGAGGAGGGTGTTACACCAACATTGACTCTGTTTGACTTGGATTGAATGGATTTATTTTTGTTTTGGGAGGCTACATTGACTAAGGTTTTGACTGATATTTTATGGGCATGTTGATGGTAGGGTTGAATAGGGTTTCACTACATGTATGACCTGATATTTTCTCTCTTATTTGAACAATATTTTTCTAATGTTCTGATTAGGTTTCACTGAGAAAAGGAGGTTGAGTTCATTGCTAGTTTGACCAAACATTTCTAGGCAGTTGGACCATTGGCTTTAACTTGTTAGGGAAGACCGTTTACTGTCATTGACTGTATTTTCTCAAGTCCGAAAATTGCAGAGTGATACCTTTGACCATATTTGATTTTATCTCTCATTGTTGACTTATATTGGATTTGTTGATTTGGCAAGTGAAGGCTTTGACTTTGATTGGTTGTTGGATGCACTATTTAGACTATGTATCTCATGTTGAACATTGATTGACTAATAGAAGGAGAAGAATTGATCAAAGGGTTTCCCCCCTTGTGGGGTTTTTCCTTGTCTTTAACCAAATCTTTGTGTCTCATTGTGCTTGGCTATTTTCTGTTGTGCATTTATTGTTTTTAGTTTTATCTATAATTTCTTATATGTTATTGGGGTGATTGAAATTGGTTTTTTTTTAAATGATTTTAACAACATAGAACACTGTGGAATATTAACCTTTATCATATTGACAACATGACATTTATCATATTGGGTTGAAAGGACAACTTATAGGCAAGACTAAATGGTACTCCAATGAGAAGGAAGAGGACTCATTTCCTCACCTCATTTAATAAAATCTTGTGGGGACAAAAATCCTTTAAAAATGGATAGGTATCACCAAAATTGGATCATTATGTTATTTATCATCCATCTTGATGCTTTTAGAGTGGGAAAATTGGAGGCACCAATTCACATGACCATTTTTACTGGTGGGCCCCAATTTGGTGGATTGAGATTTGAAACCTTTTGAAAGAAGTTTGAGGCGTTAGAGTTTCTTACGGTTAAAACTTTGTTGCTAGTGTTGTATCCCCTAGCACTATTATACACACAGACACTATTCCAACGATGCAAGAATTGCCTCAACTGGAGTATGTATGCAAAAGTTATGCCACCCAAAAGTTGACCTTCCTATTTTGACCACCATGATTTGAGAAGATGCCACATCAACTCCCATTATTCATAGAAAATGAACTATCCACGTGATCATGATGAAGAAAACTCTAAAAGAGTCAATATTTTAACTCTAGTTAAGAGTTAGGGTTAAACTTAACCACTAGTAGGCTATCGTTTTGTGTTATAACTTGGCCACTGGGAGTAAAATGGCTTCCATTATATTCGAGTGCATTTGTTCCATAGTCATAATGAGCATAACAACTGAGAGTGGATAGAGATAGATAAAACTGAGATGGTTTGTATATTCTAGTTGCCCATTCGGCATAGGTCTTACTTCTTTGTACTTGCATGATCATATCTTGTGTTCATTGTGGTTTCTGAGTTTTATTTCATTGTTCTCTCTTTCCATATTTTATCCATTGCATGCATAAGCATAACACAATAATAAATGAATCCATAAATCTATGGCAAAATTAACCCTCATAGTGTAGATTGCAAATTTACAATAATATTTTAGTAGATCTATTGTGATGATTTGTTGAGTAGAATGTCCATGATAGTTTGTGGATTAGGAAAAAGATAGATTTTATAATTTCTTGTGCACGCATACAAACATTATTTTTATTAAATTTATTACATACACAAATTATTAAACTTTTACGAATTAAAGTAGAGCGTAATGGAACAAATACCACATCAAGGCAAAGAAACTTCACAAATTAAAAGAAATATGAACCAATAATTAAATGTTTATTATCGTAGTAATACATTTTCTTATTTGATATCATCATCAATTATTTGGATATTACTTCATTACATATTTGCATTTAATAAGAACATGCAAAAGTCATCATAATTCTAATTGCAAAGAATCGAGTTGTTGAAGATAATCATGGATCAAAAGTTGGCATCTGATGAGTAAATCCTGACACTACTTCATAAAGAAACCTTGGAAGGAAGTGTCTATAAGGATCTTCTTCTCTCTTTTTTAGCAAATATGCCATTGACGCTTCCACTTCTCCTTTAACTTGTAAATAAAGATGATGAGCATTGGCCTTGTCTCGAAGCTCATCTTTCCTACCTATAAATCAAATAAATAAATAAAAATCCAATTTTAGATTTGTAAATTAAAATATAAAAGTATGGCATGGAATTTAACATGGTACTCATTTATTTCTCAGAAAGACATGTAGAAAGTATACCCATGGCATAATGAAAATAAAATCAATCGCACTTGAGACAATAAAACTTGCATTTGACACTTATAAATTATACAATGTTACCAAAAACAAAAGAAAAAGTTATCATGAATAGTGTTAAATAATTACATATTAATGGTATATATGTAATTGTTAAAGTTACATGTAATTTAATTTTTCAATTTTTTTGGGAAATATTTGGTTATGTTGTTGCACTATGAGGCTATATTCAAGTTTCCAATAACGACGAGGACCTGCATTGGGCCTTATCCACACCCACTTGGGTTGGGAGGAGAGGGAAAATTTTAAACTCTAATCTTTGTGTTGATACAAGCTCAATCACCACACTACTTACTGTTAGAACACACTTCCATGAGAAATAATATATAATAAACACTATTGTTTGATTAATATTACAGGATATTTACATTGTTAATATATTATTAATATTGGATTTTTCCAACCATTCAATGATTCCTATTTTTTTAAAGTTAAATTAGTTATCTTACATTGTTAATACTTTGTTAAATTTACTCATAATCAAATCAACCATGAAGGAGTTTAGAGCTCTAAGGATGACAGCTAGGGTTTTATCTTAATTTCATTGCCACCACAAAATGGTTACTTCATTATCAATGAAAACTATTTGTTTGGCATCTTCAATACCCTATAAGATTTCAGACCCCAAGCTGGCTCTCCTCTCCATGCTTGCTTAACCCATTCTTTGTTGGTAGCTACCATGAACTCTTCAATTCCCCCCCTCGAAGAAGAATCTCGACATTGACTCCACCACCACAAAGGCCCCAACTTGCCCTTGCTTCTCTCCTCTCCTAGTCACCAAGGATCATGGAAAGCCTCCATTGAATTGGTCTACCTTGAACTCTTTGCCCTAATCTTTGACTCAACTAAACCTCTCAAAACTTTCCTCGTCCAATGCTTCAAATCCTTCAACATTGGTATCCACCCCTCCGAATTTTTTTGCCCCTTTCATAAGTCTCTGGATATTCCTTTAAAGATGTGGTGGCCCTCAATGGAATTCTAATGGTGATCTCCCATAGCCACCTAGACTTCAAATGGTAAATGAAGCATTGATGCCATCTATAAAAAATATTGAGGATGCAATCGAGTAATCATTCAAAGAGAATGGACTTCTCTATTGGTTTAATGGCCTCTAGAAAAAGTTGGAAACTAATGGATCACAAAGGATCACAATGAATTGGAAACTAGAAATGAACTATGAAGCATTTATTTACCCCTCTACAAATGGTTTTTCATAATAGAATTTGACCTACCAAAAGAGATAGGATGAATTCTAAACTCTAGCCCTTGGTTTTGGGGCAAGGGACTATGCATGAAGTTGTGGATCCTTACCTTTAAATTTACATTGGATTTCATCCCCGCCACCATAGTATGGGTAAGAATGCCTAACCTGCCTCTCCACTCACGGGGTCTTGATTTACTGCAAGGAGTAGGAAAGACAATAAGAAAATTCCACTTCATGAGTGTTGGCAAGAAGTCAAAGCATATCACTACCTATGCTTACATTTGTGTTGAAATAGATTTGAATGAAGGGTCCTTGGTAGAAATCTAGCTAGTAGCTAAAAACTACACAAGGACCCAATCTCTTAATTACAAGCAAGTTGCAATCTAATGTAGGGATTGCCTCCAAACAAGGCACATTGCAACCCAGTGTGTTAAGAACAATGGATGTCCCAGAAAACCTTATAGAAAACCCATCTAGTGGGATGGGGCAATGAAGAAGTAACACTTAATCACCCTAGTAGTCATCTAGATAGTCATAATATAGCAACAAGGTCCTTTGTTCCTAGGCAAAATTCCAAAGCAAGAAGGCAAAAATCAGACCATGGATACCAAAGCAAAAAGGGAGGCAAGGCACTAAAGCAAGATGGTCCCCCCCCTATGATACCCAAAATGGATACAATGCCACCAATGACCCAATTGTGTTTGGATCAATCAACATAGATAAATTATTAGAACAAGTGTTTGAAATATTTAGGCCTCTCATCTCAAAGCCCCTCCCTAGCACTTGATAACCACCCCTAAAAAGGCTTAAGCTAATTGGGTAAAAGAGGAGAAGGTTTTGAGAATTCCATAAATCCAACAATCCCTCCCAAATGCGGATGTGAACAATGATGAAGAACTAGAAGGAGAATTACAAGAACTAGTTACACCATTCGAAGACTAGTGAGAGGAATATACCGAAGCCTCTAAGAAGAACAAAGTAAACCACCCAAACAAAAGATGGTCCATTTTAATCATACTTTATTTTAGTGATGCATTGCACTTGAACTTAATTTTGTGGATTAATGACTTTTAATATACTCATGTAAACCGTGTTCTAAAAGAAACTATGGCAAGAAGAGAAGAAGCATAGCTTGGGAATCCCCCCACCTTAGTAATGTGCAGATATTCTCTTAGATAGATGATCTAGAATGACTTATTGTATCCCTTTTAGCACAAGTCCTAGAATTTTGACTCAATACAATATACACATCTTTAATATAATAAAATATTAATAATATTCTAATTTTAAGCTAACAACTTTACTCCATCCTAAATTGATATATGAGACCCCTTTGTTTGTGGGACAAGAAATATTAATAACAATTTCACTATTTAATTTACAAAGATGTAAATACCTTAACTCCTTTTAATTTTGAACCTTCTCGTACTCTTTATTTATATATACTTGAGAAAAATATTAATAGTAAATCAATAGCACTAATAATACATTATTAAATAATATTTTAATTTATTAACTAATATTTAATAATAATTTGGGCTTCTTCAAAGGTTCGAGGGGCCTTAGTCAAGGGTTTCCCCTCTCCCCCTTCTTATACATCATCATGCTGGATTCCCTGAGCAGGAAACTGGAACATGAAAGAGCAATTCTCAATCTTTCGGGCATAAGTTATAAAGAAGGTATCATAAGTATAAATCATGGGCAATTCGCAGATGATACAATTTTGATGGGCGAAGCCTCAGTAACAATTGCTTGGTGTTTCAAAAGAACCTTAGATAGACTCCTCAATGCATTGGTGGGAGCCACTAAAAACAATAAGGGCCACATCTACAACTGGAATATCTCCATTCAAAAAGAGAAGAAAATCGAAGAAATTATGGGGTTTAGAGCAGTCAGAGATTGGAAAGATTTTAATTATTTAGGGGTTCCTATATTCCTAAGAAGAGATGCTCCATATGCTTGGCAAAAAGTACAAGATAAAATGAAAACAAAAATAGTAAATTGGGGAGGGATATGGCTCAATCATGCGGTAGGGAAATTCTAGTGAAGTCAGTCCTATCGACGATCCCCTGGTATTAGTTTTCTGCCCTATAGGCCCCCAAGTGCATTTTACATCAAATGGGGATGTATATAAGGAAATTTCAGTGGGAGGGAGGAAGAACAGAAACCAAGAAGTATGATTTGGTAAATTGGAAAATGGTCAGAGCCCTGAAACAACATGGTGGATTGGGAATAAGGGACCAAGGGTTAACAAATCTGGATATGGGAGAAAAATTATATTGGAATATGATCACAAATATGAATCAATGGTGGACTCAGGTGATTAGGGCCAAGTATTTAATTAAACAAAATGACCGTGAGGGAAGAGAGGACCCAAGCTTGGGCTCCCCCATCTGGAAGTTGATCAATTCCTCCATGGACACCATCAATAAAAGTTTAAACAAAGCCCTGGTGAATGGAGCATCCATCAAAATTTTCACGGATTCGATCTTGGGCCTTTAGCCCCTAAGTTCAAATATTTTCCTTGTTTCTCTAAGATCTTTCATGAGACAAGGAAGGGTGGAAAATTTGGACCAGATATCAAATTGGCATCAACAAGAAGGGTGGAAGGGATGGAAGATTGACAACATCCCGAAGGCCCTTCTCCATCAAAGAGATAAACTAATATAGTAACTAAGAGGTTGTGCCCCCATAGCTCTCACAGTTGTAGATAAGTGGGGATGGAAAAATGCTAGCTACACTGTCAAAGAAGGGTATTCGCACTTGCTCATTAATTCCCAAGTACAACCTAAATCCTCCATTTGGAATAAAATTTGGAAAACAAACGCTATTTCAGAGGTCAATTTCTTTTGCTGGATGCTATCACATAAAAAAACACTCATAATAGAGAACCTTCAGAAACGGGGACATATTAGCCCCTCAAGGTGCCCGCTATGTGAATCTTCGAAGGAGTCTATTCCCCATCTCTTTCTCCACTGTCACGTGGCTAAGGAAGTTTGGTCGGTGGTCCTTAGTCCTTTATACTGCAAGACTACATGGTCGTCAGACCTCCTGATGTTTTTCAGCTCTTGGCCCAAACGTTTTTTGGGCTCCCTTCAGGCCAAAAGCAACTTCAAAGATATCTAGTCTGCTCTTCCTAAGTATCTTTGTTGGAAAATTTGGCTAATAAGGAACAAAGCAATATTAAAAAAGACCCACCCTTCTTCCAGATTAACAACCATGTTAGCCCTTTCATCATGTATGGAATTGCATAGACCGGAAATGGACCGCTCCCTGAATGAGATTGAATCCACTTGGATGGCGTCATGGGTTGTCACCCCTGTTACTCAGCACCTGACTAAAGGTAACCCCTCTCGTGCCCAGTGGATTCTAAGACTGTCTTCTAAGGGGATGGTGGAATGGATAAGATCCTCGAATCAATGGACCCTCCAATTTGATGTAGCATCAAAAGGTAATCTTGGGGTGACAGGAGGGGGAGGGATTCTCATTAATCCCGAAGAAAACATCGAAGACATATATGCTTGGGGCCTGGGTAGGAAAACAAACAATCAAGCTAAAGCTTATGGTTTGTTTTCAGTCTATCCTTGGCACAAAAAAAGGGCATCAGAAAGATCGAGGTCTTAGGAGACTCAAAGTTGATCATAAAGCATACAAATTATAATTCATCAACAAAAGACATGAACCTAAATCAAATTATTAAGAGAAATAAAATTATTAAGAGATCCCAAGGGATGATTCCCTTCTTTGATTTGGTGTCAATTTTTCATATCCTAAGAGGGAATAACGAGGAAGTAGATAAGAAAGCAAATTTGGCTTGTCAGTTGAATGCAAAAAAGTGTATAGTGAATGAAGTAGAGGAAACGATATGCATCCCTAATCTTAGTCATGGGTTTCAATTATTGGTCCGAGGATGGCATTCTTGGCTCATCCAAGAGGTTAGAAAGGAATTTGTTTTTGGATATTTCAAGGTTAGTAGCTCATTATCTTTCCTTACCCCCTCCCCCTCCGCCGCCCCTTCCTCCCCCTCCCCTCTTCTCCTTTATCACCTCTTCTCCCTAACTCTTGTCACCCTTCTTCCTCTCATCCCGTTAAACCTTCATTCCTTATCGTTACTCTTCCTCTCCATTTCGTTATGCCCCCCTTCTCCTTTTCATTCAGCCTCCCGTTCCTTGGACCTGTCGCATCGACCTTTGCTTGACCCGACCTGTCTTTGCGCCTTGTGGGAATGGTTATCTCAACTCACTGCAACAACGTTTCTACATCCTTCATGATGGTACTACACTTGGGT
This sequence comes from Pinus taeda, assembly GCA_000404065.3. Lineage (NCBI taxonomy): Eukaryota > Viridiplantae > Streptophyta > Pinopsida > Pinales > Pinaceae > Pinus > Pinus taeda. The sequence goes on from APFE030243350.1 coordinate 10,862, forward strand.
TAGGGAGATCTCACAACGTGAGAACCGAATCCCCATGACATAGAATTTATTGCAAAGGCCGGTGATCCAACATAGGAGATGGTAAGTTAATGGGAGAGCGTGATAAAAATTTAATCCATCTACTCAAAATTGCTTTGGCCGTGCGTGGGAGGAAGGCGTGGGTGAGGATTAGGACAAGGAGACGAGCTAGGAAATTATGGTGGATAGATGAGAAATTAAGGAGGAGCATTGGGATCTCAATTCCATGACTACCAATCTCTAGTACAACATCCATATCCAAACATGCACCTTCTATTTAAGGAGTAACAATTTGATATGCTATTATGGTTTATTGTTAATCTTTGCTCACGTGGTCTCTGCGAAGCCTTGGCGGTTGAAGTTGGGGTCACTGAGCATCTATTGCAGGGTTTGGGTCAAAGCGCCGACTTTCAGGGGGGTCTCTGAAGGAGTTTATTGTCGCAAGGGGAACTTGTGTGTTGATTTATAGAGTTTTGAATGTCTAAGAGAGGTCAAGGATAGTGTGGATACGCAGAGTTGGGTGGGGGAGTTGGAACAAAACATTGCGTGCATTCTGGAGTTGGGGGTATGTGGAATACTGGAGTTGGGTGGTGTGGCATTCTAGTGTTGAGGGTCTGTGCATACTGGAAAAGATCATGAGCGTGCACAACAATTCAGCAGAGGACAACTCTTTGTGCAGTTCTTGGGGCCGCCGCAAGCCTAAGATAGGGGGGTCAAGGGAGGGCAAAGCTCGAGAAAGTGGTAGCAACAAGAATGCCTATAAGGACTGTGTGTAGGAATATTGGAGATTCAGGAACATTTGACTATTCTGCATTGATGTATCCATCAACAGAAAAAGGAGGCTCTAGCCATGTAGGAGCAACAACTCGAAAAGGAGCGCATTCGACAATTGGAAGACGAGGTGGATGCGTTGCGTTAGAAAATTGAGCAACTGAAGCTCAAGATAAAGGAGAACAACGAGAATAATGAAGAAGAATTCACTGGACTGGATCTGAATAGTCCAACGCTGATGGAGGAGTAGTCTGTTCTCTCAATCAGTTTTTGAAAAATGTTTTTGTATGACCATATATCCATCTTAACGTCGGATCTATACCAATCTTAACCTCGGATCTATATCTATCTTAACCCCAAATCAAATCTCTCGAGGTGCAAATCTTTCCTCAAGTTTTGCACTCAAAAAAGAGGTTTGCACATTGAGATATTTAATCCCTCTCGGCACTTGATAGATCCGAGGTTAAGATGGATCTAGGCTAGTTTATCAATAATGTTTAATGATAGATTAACCTACCATGTAGTAAAAGTAATGAATGACAATGTCTAACTTGTTAGCTGGCATGGATTTCCTGGTTTCTTCTTAAGACATTGAAATTATTTATATAGCATTGCAAGGGTTGAAAGTAAACAAAAAAGAAAGTGATGGTATAGATTCTCTATTTACCTATAATGGACGTATTATAAACCATGATAAAAAAATTATATATATATATATATATATATATATATATATAATATATATAGATTCTCTATTTACCTATAATGGACGTATTATAAACCGTGATAAAAAAAAACTATATTATATATATATATATATATATATATAATATATATAGGTTTGTGTTGTTTGAATCCTCAGAAGAGAACACAAACATGTCAAAGAAAGTGATTTCATTTATTCCTTTATCTTCTTTAAAATGAAATTATTGCTCATTTTTATTAGCTTCCACATATTTTATTAATTAAAAATTTTTGATGTATTTTTTAATTTATTTAATGTTTTATTAATTAAGGTTTTGTGCCATATTATTTTATATTAAAGTTTTATGTGTTTACTTCAAAATCATGATTATTATTTTTGAAAATTATGATTTTTTTTTAAATTTATATATTTTGTTTATCACTATCCCTTTGTTTGACTATAGAAACTATTCCATTTGAAGATTTTCCAAAAATATCCATATGAATTTACCATATATTCCAATTTAAGTGTTTTTTAATGTGGCTGCTATTTCACCTTTCCTAGGGAAGGTTTCCACTTTCTTTTGACCTGGGTCCAAGCCCCTTTTTTTGTTACTTCTACAAACCCGGGTCCAAGCCTCATTTTTTTTCTACGTCTACCATGTCGCCCGATTCTTGTTATCCAAGTGGCATTCCAGAAAGGGAGGCGCTGCCTCCACCTAGCCTGTAAGGTCCTTGGGCGTGAACGCGACAGGTGCTGGGCGAGTCACCATGCACGATGGGCGTGCGGGTGGACGACGGGCGCGCGGGCGCACGACGGGCGCGCGCTGCACGACAATGCGACGTTACATCGAGCTGAAATGCGACGAAAGAAATGAACATTGCGACACTTGGGAAAAACAATGGAACCTTTATACTACGACTTGGAGGAGACTTGCGTTAAGGCAAGGCCGACTGTAAAAGAGTGTTTTGAGGGTGTGTATGCCATGGATTGGGGGTCGGCTGGGGTGCCACCACCCATAATGGCCCCACACTAAAACACATATAAATGTACATGCGTTGATCTCATTTTGTAACGAATCTTCACACACATCTTCGCAAGGATTCAAGAGAGACAAGTGCACAGTTAAGGAGAGAGATGCGCATATCTCATGCGCTCTGCTCTTAAGAGGATTGTACGCTTGGTGGAAGTCTTGGAATTAAGTCGAAGGTTGGGCAAGGTGTGCCCGAGTTGGTTCTAAGATGCAGATTTTGTGTAGGACTTGGCAAGGGTGTTAGGTGGCTTGGGTGAGCACCGCCCTTCGTGCAAGAGGTGCACAAGATTGTTGTAAAAGGCAGGTTTGCCCTCTCTTTGTAATATTCGGTTAAGTGTGAGACTTGGTTTGGCAAGACACACTTGTATTGTAAACTGATAATCTTAATATATTGTTGGGCAGACTCACATTACGGGGAGTTGCCCCTCCCCTTTATACTTGTTGCAATTGCTGATGTTCTTGTTATAATTGCTATGGATAATGAATGAGTATGGGCTTCATTAAGTATAAAGGATAATTGCATGTTTACTTGGTTGCGAAACACAAGCTAAGTAATGAGAAAGTGAATTTAGGCGTAGTCCATGTGCATGAGTATTGTTAAAAAGAAAGTGTTCGGTGGTGCCGCACCTCGCCGACATGGTTGAAAGACCACCGTAGGCTTGGGGGCGTGACAGTTGGTATCAGAGTTGGTGTAGCTTGCGGATGAAAGCTGATACACAACTTGAGAGTTGGTATCAGAGCTCGGTTGGAGTTGGTTTGAGCAGGTTGCTCGTAACGGTGAAGAGTCAAGAAGGATGTCTATCTTGCAAGAAATGGGTTTTGCAACCTTCAAGGAATTTGAAGGGAGTCTACTTGAAGAATCAAGGGAAGTTGAACAAAGGTTTGCAGAATGGGGCAAGAACTTGTTCAAAGCAAAGGATGCTCTTCGTGCCTTGATCAAGAAAGGGATTTCTGATGGAGATAGGGATGAAGCCTATCGAATTGCAAAGGAAGTGGACTTGTTTGAAGCAGAGCTCAAGGAATTGGAGATAAGGCAGGAATTGATTCGAAAGAAGAGAGAATGGCTAACTCTTGAGGAGAAGCATTCCATAGCTTTGACTTATAAGGAGAAAGCTGCAGAATGTGATGATAAGAAAGAGGAAGCCATGATAGTTGAAGATGTTGTAGACATGACCGTGATGGAGGATGAACTTGAGATTGATCAAGTTGGACCAGGATCGTGCAGTTTGCAGACGTGTATGGATGAGGGTACTCTCATGGAGGAACCTCATGATGATGAAGTAAGTACATTTGATGCATGTGTTTCATTTGAACATTTGGTAGATGGACCGTGTGCAGGGAAGGGCAAAGTCAGTTTGCCGATGCTAGGGAGCATCTTACCATGGATGACTATGATGAGACGTTGTATGGAGAAGCAAGGATTGTTGACTGTTGCAGGACTTGTTGGGGTTGTTTGTGACTTTATGGTAGAAGGTACAAGGGCCCGTGACAAGGGTGGAACTTGATGATCGTTGTGGAGGAATGGGTCATGCTTTAGTCACATTGACTAAGTGCCCGGCATGACTCGTGGATAGATTGAAGGGCACACACTTGAAATGCTTGGGTGGACTTCTCATGGCCGAGACCAAGAGCAAGTCTTGGTGGACACTTTGGTGGAGGATCTATGATGGAGAGACTCATGACATGATGATGATATGGTTGGGTGACCGAGTTCACTAGACCGAAGATTGCAGCTTGGATGAGGATGACCGATGGTTGTGATGGGTCTACTTGGTTGGACTACATGGACAGCTTAGTCATGGGCATCAGGTTGGAGACATGGAGCATGGCAGTCTTATGCAGGGACATTGTGCATGAGCACTTATAGAGATGTCACTTATGGGCATCCAATGAGGAGTGCCAAAGCAGGGATGTTGTGCAGATGGATTTGCTAGTGTGACATGGAGATGTTTTAATTGTGAGCCGATGGAGAGGTTGTGCACTCTTGTACAACAAGGCCATGGACTTGGATGGAGTTGTGAGCAGACTATGGGGCATTCTTACTACATGGAGAGCTGAGGCAATCTTGCAGGCATTTGGGCGGCTGTATGCTTGCTGGTGTTGGTTGGGATGGCTTGGGCTCTGTGACATGAGATTGTTGTGACTTTTGGGGCTTCATAGATGGTGGACTAGAGGACTGATGCTTGGGAGCCGGTCAGGGACTTGATGCAGGTGCTATTTCAGTACATCTGTGTGACTGAGAGTGTTGTGTGGATGATGATTGGCATTTGGAGTGATGGAGTTACAACGATGATGATGCCTTGGTGGAAACACTTGGGCATGGGTTGAGCCGAGACTCAACTACTTTTTACACATGGGAGCTGATTGATCTATGATCATGGGCAGCACATGGATAGATGAGACAGGTGTATACTTGTTTCTATGGCAGACTTGAGGGATGACACATCGCAGATGAGATGGAGGTATCTTCATGGACTTGGATGTGGCATACCGAGAGTTGGAGTTTGATGAGATGGTATCTTCATATTGAGGAGGCACACATATGGATGATGTTGGGATAGATGTGGCTGATTTCATATAGCACATTGGTACCAAACATCATGGACATGTTGCAGATGAGATGAGGACTACTTTATGGACCTGGGCATGGGATACTTATATGGATGATTCTTGATCGAGTTCAGGATGTGGCAGGATGTTTTGAGAAACAACTGATGGTGGCATGAGGGTGTGCATTCTCATGGTTTGGGCGTGATGGTTGGATTAGCTACCCAACTAGTTCAGACATGGGGACTAGTAGTGTACATGAGATATGTTATGGCAGTGGTTCACATGGGAACGACACATGATGAGGTCGACACGATATGTTGCAGTAAGCATGTAGCTTGAGATGGAGGGGCCAACCTTCCACAATGGAGCAACATGTGGAGATTGTGACATGGTGGTTGATGGTCATGGATTGAGAGGACTTCCGATTGTTGAGATGAAATGTTGGCACATGATTGAGCTGTGTTAACACTTGTTGACATATCATGGGCAGTTTTGCACATGGTGGAGATGATGCACATGATGGAGTTGACACATTGTTGCAGCAGACATGTAGCTTGATATTGGAAGGATCAGCCTTCCATGGTGGAGAGCAGCATGGAGAGATTGTGGCAGGTGGTCGATGATCATGGACATCTATGACATACATTGGTATGGACTATCTTGGTGACAGTTGGTTGCCAAGATGAGACATGGTGGAGATGGAGTCCTACATATGTTGCAAGGATGTTTGCCATATGTGAGGAGAGTTGACATCATGGATATTGATGCTTGGGGATGTTGTCGAGGACGACAACGATTTCAGGTGGAGGAGGATGTAAGGTCCTTGGGCGTGAACGCGATGG